>APFE031102648.1:0-29048 GCA_000404065.3 Pinus taeda | reverse complement strand
CTTGCATCTCAACTTTCATTAATGTCCCTTCGAGAATGCCTTGTTTTTTCCTAAGTTACCCTATGTGTTTCGATACGAACTTCTGAGTAAGCCATAGAAAGGAGAAAGAACTGGAGGCCTGGTCACACGTCCTTCACGCCATAAGCCACCAGGGCACCACCTACTGCTACGGCATGGGCTTGGAAAGAAAGAGTCTATGTTATATCATTAATTTTATGCGTTTCACTGTACTTTATTTATATATTTGTAGTATTCGGCCAGGCTACATGCTGTCCTAGGTCGTCTTTAGCAGGGGATTCCTGCATGGTGTTCTGGGTAGATTTTTCCAAGCATGGTCAAACTATACCACTCTGTAATCTCTCCTGGACTTCCTGAAACCCTAGTAGGAAACCCTTACCCTTAAACTCTGATATGCGCAGATTAACAATGAATCTTAGCGAGGAAATACTCAACTGAACCATGTGAAAAGAGCAACTAAGCAAATTGACACAGACAAAACAGCGTGAACATAAAACAACCTCGGAGTAGAATTACCATCGAAAAGCTTGCCCAGACAGATTAGTACTGAAACCCTTGGGGCAATTGATGTGAGGGTTCGAAGAACCTCACTGCAAACAGAACCCATAAAACATATTCGAAAATTTCCATAAACTTCATGAACCTCATAAGTAACATACATACAACAAGATATGAGAATCGATAATCCAGACCCTGGCTTAGAATGGAATGTAATTTGTTTAAAATTAAACTTATCGTGACTAACACACAATACAATCAGAGAAATCGAATTACGTAGAATGACTTTTATTCATGTTCTTGCATAGAATACCTTTGGACATTGTACGTGTATCTTTCTGATTCTCACCGCATAAAAGGAGAAATCGATTTTGAAAAGGGAAACTCACTTATTTATACACATCAAAGTGCCACTTCTTTTATATAAGTCACTACAACTACAAAAGAGATGCAGCCAATATTCTGAGAAATTCAAAATTCGAAACCATGATTCATTAAACAATGCAGATGATTTATTTAATATGTAAAGATCCATACTTATACAAAATCATTTGCACATTTGCCAAATGTTGTAATTCTCGCATCCATATGTACCTGGTATTAAACGCTGGCTTGGACCTTTCCAGAAAATATCTCTGAGCAAATCCTCTTACCCAGAACGTTAGCCTAAACAGAGAGACTATAAAACATAAAAAAATCAAGTCAGTCGGTTTTCATCATAAATGGGAACCCTAAAGGGAGAACAAAATCAGTATTCACCAGAAAGACAGTAAAGGGGAAAAAAGTTCACCTCCAACTCTTAAAGTTCACCTCCAACTGTTCATGACATCTCCAGAAAAGCGTGGATTAACGGATCCGAATTCATGCAATTTATCAGATATGGAAAACTGTAATGCGACCAGTCCTGGAATTTGACCATCTTCCGCAGGGTTCACAAGCAGCATCTAAAACCCTCATTCTTACTGATGAAGCGAGAACCCCCTTGATGAAAACTTGTCTGGAGGTGAATCTGCGTTCTCTGGCAGCAGCTTAACCTATACAATACAATTAATTGATACAAATTACAATACATGAATTGAATTGCAATTTGCAACTGCAAATCTTGTCGGAGTAAATTTCAGCGATGGATTGCAGCTAGATTAGTTAATGGTTAGTACTAGTAGTAGGTAGTGGTACAGTGAGCTTTAAACTGGGTTGTGTAACGTGTTACAACTTGTATACTACCTAGTACCGCACAGTCCTGCCACCTGGCCTGCTACCGGCGTACCGCACCCTGCTGCCAGCTGGTTTCAACTTGACGTTTATAAATAATAAGGTATTATAAATTTCGACGTTTTACTTTTGGAAGTAAACGTCGTTTTGACGGTTTACAGGCGTATATCACACGTCCAATTTGACGTGGAAATTTTTTCCGAGGCCGTCAAATACGTCCAAAAACTAAAAAAACGTCCTGTGGGACGTCAAATTCCAGGACTGACCAAGAGTCGTGTGGGCACCCTTTGTTCATGGAGTGTGCCCTGCTTGTTTGCACGTTATCTATTAGTTGCTCTCCCCTTCCGCGCGTCGTTTCCTGCTACCGCTGCTAGCCTTTCCAGACCACTACATGTGCTCTCCATGAGTTGGGTAGGCGCTCACCGCTATGGCATGCCTGCCACTACGCCTATAGCAAACCCATTTGAAACATGTCTGTTATGGTTGACTCGCTCGTCGTACACCCGTTCAGTTAAATGTGCCTACTATGGGTGACTTTGGTTTTTCGCCTCTCTCCATTTTAGTGGGCTGTCATGGGTGCTCGCCAGCTCGAGGCTCTCACAACACCTATTCCACACACAACATTCTATCTAGAGATTCTTCCATTGTTTCTTGAATGTTAAGGACTTTGGGCAGCGAATGCTAGTGAAGTTTGATTTTCTTTTATTCTTTGTATGCTATTTTAGATTTTGGGTCCATTTCTTCCAAATCTGTTTTCAATTATTAGAGTTTAGCACATAACTAAAATCTAAATAGCAGTAGCCATAACATGAATAATATGTGCATTAGAACTTTAACCATATGCGCATTAGCACACCATGCCTCCACCTGATAGATTTCACGGGAATCCAGATTCCACCCTCAAGGCCTCCACATGTAAAAGCACCACGAGAAATCCCAGAGTACACAACGTCTCCACTTGTTAAGCAAGAGTCTAGAGTTCATTGTGACTCCACCTTCTCAATGCCACAACTTCATCTTCACACCATGCTCCTTAGAATGCTTCCAAGCCTATACATTCACTGTGATTTTGACCTTTTCCAACATGTTCTTCCACAATTCTCCTTCTTGTGCAACTAAGAGTGCTTGCTCTCTTTGTATGCTCTGCATAAGCATGCTCATCCTCCTCTATATTGAGTGTCTTGCTTTGCATACCATCATCGATGCCTTCCCCCTCTTTTCCTTTACGTGTTGGATTTCACAACATGGCCCCCAAGCTTATCGAGATTATAGGGGTTTTTTGTCCTTTACTACATACAACCCATACTTTTCTTCAATGCTTTTACTAGCACTTTATTAATTCATCAAGGAAATAAGCAATGAAATAATAAAATGGTTTGGGTTTACAATCAACACCAACAAATCCTTGTCCTTAAAACTTTGAATCTGTGTTCATTTCTTAGAACAATCATTATTTACATTTCCACAATATTTTCATGAATTACAATTCATAATAACATTTATGAGAGGGCTAACAAAATAGACTTTTACAAATTTGTTGGAAATAAAACATGGGAATCCAAAATTATTGATACACCAAAATGTACCTTGGAAATTAGATTTTTCCTCTAACGAGCTATCTTCGTTAAAATATATACATGAGACAAATAATAGAAAAGAGATCCGAGGCTCCAATTAGGTGCATTTATGTAAAAATAATGAACCTGTAGCTAACCATTTAATTGCTTAAAAATAATGAAAAAAGGAAAATTGTTAACTATTTATTCGTTCACCATTTCCGAAAAATGTCTACAAAGAAGCTTTAAAATTAGCAAACAGAGAAGGTAAATAGGACGGAGGCACTTGACTAGAACCCTTCAAGAACTTCCAAGGTAAAAGTTTGATACTTATTCAAGTTGTTTCTAGTTTTAGATAAATGTAGGGAGGCATATGGACGGGGAAGTTGAAAAATATGTGTCGAACAAATTGAAATTGATTTATTGATTTTTTAAATTCCGAGGATTCTCATGAAGATATCTAGAGTTTGGCAATGTGATATTTTAATTTTATGCTTTCTCGACGTTGGTAAATTGACAGATGATACATGGATACAAATATGCAACTCTTTGGAAATCGGGCTTTAGATAAATGTGGAAAACCTACATTTAATTCAGATCATGTATAAGATTTAAAAGAAAAAAATGAAGACTTTTCTTTTAAATTATTCTATCTAATCATCTATAGAAGGGATCAAATTCAGATCATGGATGAGATGGAAAAAAAAAAAGTTTTCTGTTAAATTATTACATGTAAGGATGTAGGGAAGGAATCTCATGAATCTGTACACAAATTACGGAATTCTTTGAACCTTCGAAAGCTGCTCTACAATCTTAACTGCCATATCACTGCGACAAACAGTGGATAATTTTTATTTTAAAAAGGAATGGAGAAGAGCACATCCTGTATTGCATTCACTGCCACAATTCTGTGAAGAGCGTGCGGCTGTCGCCCTCTAAGCTCATGTTAATCATCTGGCAATAGATATCGTGATATAGACAATTTTTTAGCTGGCGTCTTGCCAAACGAAATAATTTGATTGGAATGATGTGTTTTTTTATTTGTAAACAATATATGGCGATTACTTTGCAATCCACCTTAACATTGAAAATCTAACCAGAAAGGTTGGCGAGTGAAAAATAAGAAGCCATCATAAATTGGAGAGGGCAAGGGAAGAGGCAATGGCTGCCTTCACTTTGCCCTCTCTTGGCGATATGCCTGCTCTGAGAAGGCATGCTTAATTATTCCTGAAATTGGTCTGATATGAATTTATACAACGATGAAAGAAGAAGATTGGCTACCATGGTGTAAGGATGCAGTGAATATGTGCAAGTTTCTGAGATTTAGGACTACTGTGAATTTTGCCGTCAATGTTTTACAATGCTAAAAATTTACATCAATTTTATTTTTTTGGGTTCACTTATTAGATAGGCTCTATTTAAATAAATAATTTATCCCATGCAATATGGGCTAAAAGGGCAAGTAATAGCAACTTTATGCCTTGCAATCTAGAGCCTGATGACCAATTGCATAGTAAAATGGAAATTTCGGCATTATTTTGATTAAATATGGCAAAAAAATTTAGAAATCCAGTTACAGTCTTCAAACTTTAAGATTTTAAATGTCTTATAGTTTTTTAATGGTGCTGAGTCCATTTCCACCCTAAATAGTTTTTTAATGGGGAAATAGACCATTAAATTCTTTTACTAAAAAAAACTAGATTCAAATAATTTTGTTTTTTCCTGAAAAATTTACAACCTCTATAAACAACCCTTTTAACAACAACCATATAAAAAAATAAACATAAATCGCTAACATCTATTGGCAACACAATATATCCTTTTATTACAAATAGAAAAGGATGGATTAAGCCTACAAAAATGTTCTATCAAAGTAAATAACATATTCTCATGTGATAAGATAGATATAACTGCATGACTTAATGATATTGTACTACAGGAGGTCTCTCACATGTCAATCTGGCATCTAGCTTGGCACAGTTCTGTACAGAGCAAACATGTTTATCATCTAAGCCATGTACGATTCCTTCAATGTGGATACATATCCTGTAGCCTTCGTGCCTTTTGTTCAATGAAATGATTTAAGCAGTGCTGCGCAATTTCCTAATGTTATGATCACCATATCACTCTATGTCCATTGCACTGAAACACTTTTAGCTTCAACCAGAGTCTGAAGGCATGGCTGAGGCAAGAGAAATAGAAGATGATGTCCCTCGCTCTGTAACATCTATTCGTTTTGACTTGGACCCGAAGCTAAGGGTGAGCCAGAAGAAGTAGGAGATGATGAAGAAGAACCAGCCATCATAGAGTACTGTGCAAATTTATGAGAGCTGGAAAATGAATGTGATGCGAAAAGTGACTTGATGGAGTGGGCAAGGGATGAAACAATGGCTGCTTTCACTTGCCCTCTCTTGGGGATATCCCTGCAATGAGAAAGCAGGTTTATGTGGCTGCAGTTGGCCTGGGATGGCGTGTTGAAGATGCTACAAAATTTCTGTAAATAGGTCAATTTACACGATTTACAGAAACTCAGTGGAAAGTACTAGCGAATTCTAAATATACACAGACTCCAGAGAAAAGGTGTGTGAGCAAGTCCAAAGGATGCACAAAATATATATATATATAACAGTACTATGAAATATTTTAGATTCTGTGAGTGGACCAGTGAATTGCACAACTTAATGGTTAAATTCTGTGAGTGGAGCAGTCAATTGCACAACTTAATGGTGAACAATTAAATAGGGAAAAATTATATAATTTGTTGGATCGACTACAGAGGTACAACTAATCCAGCAATAAATTTATTCGTTGTGTCGACTGCCGAGTGTACTACAGCTAATCAAACCAGCCTAGGTTGCCTAGGCGGATCAAGCAATTTATTCAAATTATCAAAACTTGCAACACGTTTCTTTGAAAAAAGGAGATAGAATCATTGGTCTGTATTTTCGCATACTCTATCTCAACTCTATCTCATTTGACAATTTATGTTATTTTTATTCAAAGTCCATTGTTAACAAATTGGGCGACCAACAAAATCATATTCTTCCATTATAGACTGATAATATCCTTTTATATTTAAAATATGATTCCACTTGTTTAGCCCCTCAGACCTTTTTTTAGTGGCACGATCGCCCGGCCCTAAAGTTTTGTTTCCAAACCCGTCTGCGCATACAGTTGGTGGAGACAATTCTGTGGACGTAACTGGTATGTCCGGGGGCTATGTCTTGTCCTTATCACTTTCAGATATCATCGCCGATTCGCCACATCACTTCAACATTTTGGGCATTTGAGACCTGTCTGCGTTACCCGCTGCCGTCTGAGATTACTGCCTTCATTAAAGAAAACCACTTGTCAGCTACCGCAGATGCTTTTAAGTTTTTTTAAGTTCTCTGGGCAATAGATGGTTGATGCAACCAGCTAACGCCTATGGAATAACTTTTAAGTGAAATCATGCGTGCTACAATATGGCAGAGATTTGAATATTAGTCCAGATACTTTACAATTTTTTTTTATATTATGCTGATTGTCAAACAAAATACTTTTTATAATAACATATAGTTATTTTTTAATTGAAAAAAGTTAATGCATTTTCTTGTATACAATATATTATTATATTTTAGTTGAAAATATTTCGTGCATTTTCTTTTCTTAATTCAAAGATTTTGGTTTATACGCCCCTGGCATCTCAAAAATAGCCTTTCTATTTTTCAATTAGTTCTATGACACTTCTGGCTTAAATAGCCTTTCAATTTTTCAATTAGTTCTATGACACTTCTGGCTTTCCATGTGTTATAAAGTAAATATACTCAAGTAATCTAGGGCATGTGATCAAGTATAAGTTGGTACATACAATTTCATTTAAGGTTTTTATATGTGTTATAGATTAATAATCTAATTTAAGTTAGGCAATTAAGATTAGATTTTATGAATTTTAATAAAAAAATATTTGAAAAACATAATTCTTATTTTGTTTTAGTTGTGATGTTTTTCAAGTATAGGGGTTTGTCTTTGCCATTTACAAGTATATTAAGGTCTAGTTGGTTGAGAAATTCTCCCCAATTAGTTAGTTTCCTAGATTAGTGTTTGGTTGAGATATTCACTCAACCAAGAGATTGTACGTCTAGATTAGCTATATGGAAACATAACATCTTGTATTTATATTGTATTTTTTTTGCTGTGAATATAATTTTGATTGCTTTATGCAAATTTAAGTTGGTATTAGAGTTAGCCCCTCCCTAGCCAAGGGAAATAGAGAGTATGTATATTTGTTGAGAGTGTATAGTTGTTGTGTTTGTCCATCAATTACATAAAAAAATGAAATGTTTGTGATGATGCATGAAGAATTGACTAAGTTAAACAACCTTGAGAACCGTAAAACATGTTTTTTTGAAAATTTTAAAGCTTGTTGGTGTTAGTCCATCGAATTATTTAGATATATTTGGGTGCCCAAGAATCTACTGTGCGAGGTAGTAGTGGAATATGATGTAGTTGCAAAAGGGTAAGAGTTTATTATGGGGAAGAGCTCATGGTCATGGTCTAACTTCATCAGACCGGGCATAGTTGCATCTTTATTGATGTAGACAGAAGAACCTTTGAGCGCAAACTGATTTTAGAATCATGCATCAAATGCATATGACAGTAAAAGAAGAAGGTTGTTGTTCTTGATGGAGTGGATGCAACGTCACTAGATTGCTGAAGCATTTGAAAAAAGCCACAAGGGTTGACCTCTACGTGTCCTGTAGCAAAGCATACACTATGAGTGCTAATAAGGAGGTGGAGAATTCAAGAAGAAATAGGGGTTGAGAAGTCAGAAATAGGTTATTCTTGTGCAGGAATCAAGGAAGTTGGAGAAATTTTTGGAAGATGAGAATGGTGGAGCTCGAAGCTTGAAAGTATGGTATATTTTGCCTCATAAATCACGAGTAGTATGTTCTCTATATTTCTATGTTGATTTTATTGGTTTTCAACAAAAATATTTCAACAAGGTTATGGTTGCATCACCTCTGGAGAATTGAATAATGTTACCCGCAATTCAAATTTAATGATCTGTCCAAAGACAACCACAAGATGCAAATGAATTGAATTATTTAATTTTCCAGCCATTGATGCCAACATTTTTGTTGATTGCTACAACTTGTAAGTTGTAGTGCATTGTTGTGCCTGGTTGTCACTGAACTGACATTATTTTGGCCAACCATTTTCACAAATTTGAGTCTGTGTTGGAATTGACCATTGTAACAATAGACAAGATTTTTGAATTATTGATTACTAGATATTGTGGAGACATGACGAATACTTCAAGCAATCGTATGGCATCAATGAAGATCACAACAATGATGGTCGACACGATTGTGTGTTGTGTTGAATGATAGTAGACACATAATCACATTATAGTGTGAGTTCCACATTGTAATTGTAAGCAAGTCTATGATGATTTGTAGTGGTCCATGAAAAGTTTGTAATAGATGTACTTTAGTCAATGATGATGTAAATGTATTCCTATAAAGTTCGTGGGCATCTTAAAACCACTTTGTAAGTGCAGGTTTGTGGTGAGCCAAAAACCACTTTGTAGTGTAGGTTTGTGGTGAGCAAAAAACCACTTATGAGACTCAAGTGGACAGGGATTCATGTAGCCTGGTTTAGGGTTGGCCAAAAAAACTCTGAGCATGGTTGAAGGTAAGCCGAAAAACCATGGGGATGGTTTAGGGTAAGCCAATAAAATCGAGTTCATGGTTACGGGTAATTTGAGAAAACCCAGGTTGATAATGATGGAGGGGGACTTGTAGGTATATGTTTAGGTACAACTATGCAAATATAATGGTTGATTGAACCATGCACATGAAGGACATCTTAGTAGATTGACAGTTGCAATGGTTGGTACCCATGCATTCTAGTAGATGGTTGTTCCTTTATATTGACATCAACATATCTTTTGATCATGTTGGACAACAACTAGAATTTGTTGATTGAGATCGAAAAAAGTAGTTGTTAATGGGAGAACTTGGAAAACATAATTCCTACTTGTCTTAGTAGGGGTTTGTCCCTAGTGTATAGGAGTTTGTTAAGGTCTAGTTTTTGAAGTATTCTCTCCAGCTAGTTAGCTTCCTAGATTGGTGTGTGGTTGAGATATTCACTCAACCGAGAGATTGTATGTCCAAGATTGATTAGCTAACTTCTTGCATTTATATTGTATTATTTTTTTGATGTGACTATAATTTTGAGAGTGTTATGAAAATTTAAGTAAAAATACATGCTAATAGGAATATTTCATAAACCATTTTTTTTAATAGTGGAAAATCTTATCATAATTCATTTGTAAAACTAGTAGTGAGCACATTATCTCTTGTTGCTATCCAAGAATGCACACACTCTTACCATTATTCAAGGAAAACCACAGCACCTGGAATGACCCCTCTGGTCATGTGTAAAGAGGTTGAGTTTTGAGTTGTTAACCTATTTATTTATGTTTGAGCACTTAACCAAGCAGAATTTTTTTTAGGACACACCCCATACCCAATTTCACACATAAATTTCAATTAACTGTAATGTGGAAAAAAATTAAGCAATTATTATTATTACAATATGTAGATACATAGTTTCCATGCCTATTTGATCTTATTTAGAATATTAGTTTACAGTGCTAAGATCTTCCTCAGATTATAAACAAAATGTTTTCATTGTGCTTAAGGATTCATCATTTTTTGCAAGTAAAATGAAGATTTTTTATGTCAATTTTATGAGCAATTTAACATAAACCAGAAACTGAACAACAACATGAACATGTATAGAACATCATCAAAAACACATTACAATAGGCACATGATAAAGGAGTTCACCCCTTCGGGGCTACGTCTCCTTGGTCCAACTTCCAATGGCTTGGGCCTCTCTATTATGCTCAAAAGTGTAAAACTCTATGTTTACGATGCTCAAATGCTTTCGAAACCTGCTCCAATCAGCCCATAATGTCCAACAATGGCTATCTAGCCTTTTTTGCATTCAATTTAGTGAAAAACTGAAGAAGTTATGAATTCCCCTTGTTTTCCCATGATTCACTCCACAAATTGCCCCATTTCCAACATGATCCTACAAATTAGCCCCAAAAACGTGCCAACTAGGCGAAAATTTCGTTGCGCGATATGGCCATAATTTGTCGACACCGATTGTCCATCACAAATCACAATCGACAAATTCTGGCAGGTCTTATGGTCTGTGAACGCGGTGAGCGATGTGTTATTATGATACGGTGGACCTGACGGGACATTAAACTACAGCCTATAACCTTATTGCATTTGGGATATCGCAATCGGCGGAAAATGTCCTTTACATATGCAGGACTTGCCTTATTGCAATATGCGATTGCGATATCGCATCACAACTCCAGGTATGTTGGGACCGATTTTCTGTAATGCCTTCCCTTCGCCGATGTGTGATTGTGATCCATCCCATCATGCCTCCGACCGATTCTTGAAAGTATTCCCGCTGCCTTATCACGTCGCACCTTGGTTGTTCTGGAACCGATCAACCCACCTGCGATTTCGATTTTCCACATGTGAGGGCCAATGGTGGCCTGCCATTTGGTGTCTCCTCATTCGCTTAAGGACCTTGCCACATCATCCAATCCTGCTATGTGTCCAAGTCAAACCTGAAATTTGACTTGCTAAAACTTCTCCATATTAGCTCGGATTTGAGTGTCTTTCACATTGTTGGATTCAGAATGACGAACTCTTCGATCTGAAGCTAAGTTTATCAATATTCTGACACTTCGATTTTTGAGCCTAATTTTGAGCACTTGATCACTCCTCCCCACTGGAAGTCTTTTGGACCCCGAAAGACCACTTTCAATTGACCAGAAGGTTAGGGTACAGTTCCCTCACCTTTCCAATCTTGATCCATTGATCACTGAATTGGAACTTCTGATCTCCACGATTCTTGTCGTGCCTTTATGTGTACTTGCCTTTAACCTTTTCAAGTTGTTCTTGCACTGTTTGATGTACCATTTGGAGTCGTTCAATGAACTCTTTGGCTTTGTCCATGTTATTATTAGTAGCAACGTCCTTCTTGCCAAAATGATACAATCCATTATGATGCAAATGGTAATCAAATTCCTCCACTTGATTCGTTTGACTCAAGCTTGTATATACATCTTGAAAGTATGTATTTTTCTAAACATAACTTTCATGTAAAACAAAATGATGTTTGAGGAAAATAGTTATACAAACTATAGGCCTAGAAATTACATCAACAAACTTGTTTCTTATACCTTTCTTATACTGTTTGACTGAGTGGAATATAAGAAAACCCATCCAATGGAAGTGTCTTTGCCACTGCAACTTAAACAATTTATCATTGAAATTTTATGAATGAAAAGAAATGGGCTTACCACATTGCATAAAGACTACGCCCATGGGATAGTCACATACAACAACCTGGAACTTAAATTACTTTTTCAAGTTTGGAAAAGCAAGTACTAGAGCTGTACTGATCTTTTGTTTTAAAGCATCAAATGCCTCTCGTTGTTTGCCTCCCCACTGGAAGATCTTTTGCACAAATGCCAATGAATGCAAATGAACTAGAAAAATTAACAAAATTTCTCCTCCAACATTGGGCCACTCCCAAAAAAACTCTTATCAAAATGACTATCTTGAGCCTGCCTACGTAAATTACGAGCATAGAAAATGCATCTGTGGATTCACGGGGATGTATGATTTTTTCACCTGGGTCTGCAGAAATGGAGTCAATACCACCATAGACTGTTACGACTTCAATATTAGATAGGTCTAACTTCATCTCAACTTCTCCACATGCCATACAGACTACCAAAAAGAATTTGGGAACTTGAACACGCTTGGAAGAACCAATTTCATGGCTCAAGTACATCAAAGAAGTTTTATCCAACATATACTTTGACATCTTCAGAAACAAATGTTCTTGACATGCGACATCAAGTATTTATTTCTCACACATGACATGTTCATAATGAAATTTTCTTAAAATGAAAATGTCATCCAAATAGACTATCCTATTTAGAAATGTCTTCAACAGATCTTTCTTCATATGCATAAAAGTAGTAGGAGCATGGAAAAGACCAAAAATCATAACAAGCCATCCAAACAAACCTTTCTTGGTTTTAAATGTCGTCTTCCATATATCTCCTTCAACAACTCTACTTTGATGAAAACCACTTCTTGAATCCCATTCAAAGAAATTCCTACCATTCTTCTTGGGTGCCAAAACAAGAGGTGCACCATAGGGTAAAGGAGTAGGCCGAATGATCCTTTTATTCAAGAATCCCTAGAGTTGAGTCTTAATTTTTGCACTTTCCATTACTGACATCCTGTACATGCCAATCTTAGGAAAAATACACTTTTTCTGCAACTATAACTCATGTTGGATTCGCCGAATGATCCTTTTATTCAAGAATCCCTGGATTTGAGTCTTAATTTTTTTGCTTTCCATTACTGACATCCTGTACATGCCAATGTTAGGAAGAAGACACTTTTGTTGCAACTGTAACTCATGTTGGATTCCCCTCTTGGGAAGTAATCCCTTTGATTCCTGAAACATTTCATCAGATTGGTTAACAATGTCAACCAGATCAATTTTCAAATTTGAATTACAACCATCAAACGCTTCATAATCAATATCATTCTTGGGTTTGATCATGAGAAGCACAATACTCTTGCTCAAATTCACCAGTCTTTTCATCTACCCTGCATTAACAAGCGAAATATTTGTTTTCTTGCTATGAGCTATCACAATATATTCTACTCCATTTTTAAATATGTGATATCTGTTTTCATGTCGATGGAAAATAAATTTTCTGCCATAAAGGTATGTGCTGCCCAAAACGATGCCACAGATATCTAATGACACAACGTAAAGCTCCACTTCGATTGCGAAATTTAGTTTACACTTTCTTGTAACCTGCAATTACGCATTGTCACATGCCCATCCAAGTGGATATGGTTTGTGATGTGGAATAGTTTCCAGATTTAAACTCTTGACAATGTTTTATGAGATAAGATTGGCTTGAGAGTTGCTATCAAACATTGTATCAATCTTGTTATTTTTCGATATCACCTTTATGTGAAACAGTTCTATTCTCCTATTTTCATTTCGAGTTTCATTATGTGAGTTTGAAGAACTAGTGTTGGCAATGGATTCCTTTCCTTGAAACCTCATGGTTGTGATTTTTGTTTCATCACCCAATTCAGATCCCAAATCCTCTTCTTGAGTGATTGCAATTGTCTTTTATTTTCCTTTGTTGTTGAATTTCTTTGGTTTCATTTCGGGATGAATCTTCCAATAGTGAGCTTCATCGTGTGCCTCTCTGGAACAATGTTTACAGATTGTTTTCTCTCCTTCCTTTTTAATGGATGCATTTTTCTTTCCCTTGAAACCCTTTTCTTTCTCTTTACCCTTAAACGGATTTTTACTACCTTCTTCTTGGGTGTTTTTCCCTCTTACCTCAAGATGAGTGGCCTCAACACGCACATCATCTAGATTATTGGGATTAAACATTAAGATAGTATGCCTAAGGTAACTGTGTAAACCCCATATGTACTTCAACAATGTGTCCTATGATTGCAAATCTATACCTAACATCATAGACCTTTTTCTGAATTCTTGGGTGTAATCTTGCACACTTTTACCTTTAAGCTATCTAAATTTCTTCCAATTCCTGATGGCTTTTTGCATATAAGCTAGAGGGTAGAATTGTCTTTTAATTGCAACAATGAAATTATTCCAAGAAATTGAGATCTTATCGTGTTTTTAATCTCCTCCTGGGTCTTTGATTCCCAACATACTAGTGCTGCACCCTCCACTCTCAAGGAAGCTAACTGAATCTTTATGTCATCCTCTTGAAGGTTTTGAATCTTGCAATTAAACTCCATCTTACGAATCCAATTATCAAGCTTCTTTGCATTCACTTCACCATTATACATGAGAAACTCAAATTTAACATCAAGTTTTAAGAAAGGTGATTTACTAGTTCCTTTTGAAGTATGATGATGAGTATGAGTAAGGGATGTATTAGTGGAAGAGTGTGAAGATGCTTGTGAAGAAGAAGATGAATAAGATGGTGGAGAGGGTGGAGTTTTGTCTCCATTCCCATTACCTCCTTTTCCATTACCTCCTCCTGAAGGGCCTTCTCCTTTGGGAGGTTTGGAACTTTATCCTTGCAACCTACTATTCTTCTCTTCATAGAGGACCTTCACCATCTTTGTCATATCAAAGAAAGCATTTATGAAGGTCTTCACATCTTCTGTCATGTTTTTATGTTCTCCTTCATGAGACATGATCTCTGGAGTCTCAACTGCAACTTGAGGCTGAAATGGTGTTGGATATTGTGGAAACCTTGATCCCATTCCCCTTGACCCAACTTCAGGGCTTCCAACCATCTTTCCTTCACCTATTTTGAATTTTAACCTTGTAAGCACGACATAAAATTGCAAACAATTAAATCCTTCTTTCCCAAAGAAAACCTAGTGCTCTGATACCGAATTGATATAAATTAGAATATTAGTTTGCAGTGCTAAGATCTTCCTCAGACTATAAACAAAATGCTTTCATTGTGTTTTAGGATTCATCAATTTTTGCAAGTAAAACGAGGAGTTTTTATGTTAATTTTATCATAAATTTAACATAAACCAGAAACTGAACAATGATATAAACATGTACAGAACATCATCAAAAACACGTTACAACAAGCACATGATAAAGGAGTTCATCCCTCCAGGGCTACGTCTCCTTGGTCCAACTTCCAATGGCTTGGACCTCTCTATTATGCTCAAAAGTGTAAAAAAATGTGTTTACAATGCTCAAATGCTTCTGAAACCTACTCGAATCAAGTCTAGAATGTCCAAAAATGGATATCTAATCTCTTTTTGCATCCAATTTGGTGAAAAACTAAAGAATTTATGACTTCCCCTTGTTTTCCCATTATTCGCTCCACAAATGTCCCCATTTCCGGCATGATCCTACAAATTAGCCCCAAAAATGTGCTAACTAGGTGAAAATTTCTCCACGCAACGAGCCATAATCTATCGGCACTGACTATCCATCACAAATCGCAATCAACGAAGTCTGGTGGGTCTTATGGTCCATGAACGCGGCGAGCAATGTGTGATTGCGATACAACAAACCCAACGGGATATTAAACTATAGCATATAACCTTATCACATCCGGGATATCATAATGGGCAGAAAACCAATGGTCCTATACATATGCGGGACCTGCCTTGTTGTGATATGAAATTACGATATCACATCACAACACCAGGTATGTTGGGGCTGATTTTCCGTAATGCCTTCCCTTTGCCGATGTGCGATTACGATTCATCACATTGCGCTTCTAACCAATTCTTGAAAGCCTTCCTGCCTGCCGTATCGCATCCCACCTTGACTGCTTTGGGACCGCTTTTTAACGCCAACCCTCCTGCGATTGTGATTTGCGACATGCGGGGGCCAATGGCGGCTTTCCACTTGGTGCATCCTCATTCGCTGAAGGACCTTGCCACATCATCCAATCCTACCATGTGTCCAAGCCAAACCTGAACTTTGAAATATGAACTCGGATTGGAGTGTTGTTCACACCGTTGGATTTAGAATGGCGAGCTCTTCGATCTGAAATTAAGTTTATCAAGATTCTAGCACTTTGCTTTTTTAGCATAATTTTGAGCACCTCATCACTATTCCACATAGAGCATTCTATCCAGAGCAACTTATTCCATTGCTTGTCTAATGTTAAGGCAACACATGCTTGCCGAGTTTAATTTTCTTTCACTCTTTCCGCTCTATTCTACATTTTCGGCAGCAAATGCTACCGAAGTTTGATTTTCTTTCATTCTTTGTGTTCTATTTCATATTTCAGATCCATTTCTTCCAAATATGTTTTTAATTATCAGAATTAGTATTAGCTAAGAATAATACCTCATTTTCTTTGGATATCTTTGCATATAACAAATCTAAATAGCAGTAGTCATAACAAGAAGAATATGTGCATTATAACTTAACCATAAGTTCATGCTTCTTAGTTTTTATTCTTTTGCATTAAAAGATCAGGTAAGCTAGTACTGTACTAGCACTGGTATTATACTAGACCTCATTATCTTTTGGTTATAACTAATTGCAAAACAATACCAATAGGAAATTTAACTTCAAAACAAAACCAAGTTTTAAATTATTTTATTTAAAAAATAGCACATTTAGTCATTGTCCTCTTTTTAAATCTTAGTTATCCAATTTTAAACTCAGAAATATTAACAATATCAATAATTTTTTTAGCTAAATTATGTGTAAGGATTTGCATAAATATGGGTAGCACAGATTTTGGAAAAAATACATATTTATATTTTAATTTTACTTAAATTTATGTATAAAAATATTTAAATTATGGTGAATCATATTTTTATTAAATATATTTATTTACTTTAAAAAATATATAAAAAAATATTAAATATAATAAACAAAAAAATATTCAAAAAAATTTTAAATTAATACTTATTAAATATATGTACTGTTAATCTATATAATTACATATAATTTGCTAAAAAAATATTATATAAATTATTAAATAATTTTAAAAAAACTTAATTAATTAAAACTTTATAAAAAGTAATTCAAATTATTTTAAAGGTTTTTAAAATTATAAATCGTTCAATATACCCTAAAATCTTTTGTTAACGTGGACAATGATATCCTTCAAATTTTAAAACTGCGAACTCCAAGGATTCGAATAGATGATATTCGTCTCTCTTAATCTCCCCTAACAAAATACTTAAGAACTCAAAAACAAAATATGCTTGAAAGAAAAAAGCCCACTTAGGACAACCGTGGCTCCCTTTTAAAGAAATCCCCACTTAGGTGCTTGCAAATTTAACTTACAAGGGAAAGATGACATGTTCGGATCAGGTTTCACCTCAACATCATCCATACATTTAGCTTAAATGGGGAGCTTACCCAACCATCCGTAATAAATTACTATTGTGATGTTAATTGCTAGGTTGATGAACTATGTATTAAAGTATTATTGCTTCAAGTATAAATGAATATTATGATATTAAAAGTTGGACTATAAATTAATATTATGATGTTAATGGTTGTGCTCTAAATTAATAATATAATGTTAAATGTTAATGAATTTTATGTTTGAAAATCACTGTATAGGTTTATTTTAATAATAGAGTTAGTGATTAATTTACAACACTAAAAATAGCATGATAGTAAGCAAAAAAACGAAACAAAAATAGTAAGCAAAGCAAACAAAACAAGAAGTAAGTAAAGCGAGCAATCAAACACGCCAAACCAAGTTAGTGAGCAAACAAACATGCAAACCAGACAATAAGGATAAGCAAGAAAACAAACACTACTCCTACTCCTACGCTAAAAGTGCATGGGCATACTCACGTGAAGTGATATTTCCAATGCAACCACCAGCACATTGGCTGGCCCATGTTGGTGAAGGCATGGTTTGTGAGAATCACAATCAAGCGAACCAACAAACATAAATATAACAATGAAGACCAAAACATTTCGAGTTTAAACGTGTCCACAGAAAAGAAAAGAGTGAAAGTGCAAGACAAACCCTCTGTGGACTTGCCATGGTGTTGTGACACACTACGTATAGATGATAAACATATGCACTCTCTTGACTGTCGCAGACAAGAAAACATGAGAAAAAGAGACAACATACACCTTGCAAGTGTGCTTTTTGCGAATGATTTCTCTAGTGCGCGGGTGATGGGATCATGTGATTCCATTGGAGGAAACAAAATATTTGTATTGGATTGATCTTCAGTGCATACAAATGAGTGATGAGGAGCCTCGGGTGTTTCACAAATTTTCTGATCAAAAGTGGAACTAACCTCAGGACAACGAGGGAAATACTATTTTTAGTATATTTTAATAATGAATCTAGTGTTACTTGTGTCAAGGTTCTTTCACCACAAAGAGAGAGGGTGGAAGTGAGTCTCCAGTCGAAAGGAAAGAATCCCAACTCTATCAGAGACACACAACACAACAGAACATGCACAACTTCCAAAGGAGCAGTCCACACGGATGCGACAGTCACAACACACAAGAGAAGATAACACGTACAACAACTAGCGGAGCAATCTACACAAGTGTGACGGTCATTATAACAAGTTTATGGGAAAGGTTTTGTCTGATGTCCAGTGAGGAAACCCATCCAGGCAGGACAACAGTAACAAATCATATAACACATTTTCATGAATATATGTATTAGAGAAACCGAAAGAGTTCAATTGTTTAACAAAGGTTAAAGAAACATGCATTACAAGTGTTCAACATTAGTCTTACAAAAAATTACAATACATGTGTGAAAATGTGTTGGCCTGTTATTAAGCTTCTGAATTAAGCGAAAGTTCCAAGACACATGTACACCATTACATCACTAACCCCGATTGCGGGGCATTGGAGCCATTGCTCGCTCCTCAAAGAAAATAATACAGACTCTCAAGGCTATGTGGGAAGAGCCAAGGTGAAAAATCCTTTTGCATGTACAAATGAGGGGTATTTATAGCCAAGGGTAAAACTAGACCTTGTGACTATTTGACTTCCCTCATGATTGTTTGAATTTCATGACTTTTCATTTTACATGACTCTTCAAATTAAATGTGGGTCTCTTGGTCTTCCATGTTACATTACATTGATTTACAACAGTACGACCTACATAAATCATGACACGACTCAACACAACAATGCTGGTATGTTCATGCTGCTGGTGTTGTCCATGTTGAGCTATAGTGTCGCTGAGTGATGGATGTCCTCTTGGTGTATCATAGTTTCACCTCCGCATGGAAAGGTGTGCAAAGTCTTCGATGGTCTTGGTGTTTGCTTGATGTTGCATGTGCATGTCGCTCCTTTTCTTGTGCTTTGGCATGCTTCACATGTTCGACTCTTTGCGAAAAAATCTCCTCGCATGTTCGTCTATTAGCAAAAAATATCCTCGCATGCATTAATCATTCGTGAGAAAATATCTTCGAATGCATCATTTGTTCACGATAAAATCTCCTCGCATGCATTGTTCATTCATTCGTGAGCAAGTCTTCTTGCATTTTCTCTCCTTGTTCATCCCGTGCATCATCACATCATGTTTTATCCATGTACCTATATTTGCAATCACTCGTGACAAGACGAAATCAAATCCATAAACCTCCTAATCTACCATGATGCATTATCATTCGCTTTTGGATGCAGGTGACAGGGAGAGAGGACAAGGCTACAAAACTGCACAAGCTAGATCACAAGCTGGGATGCGGGCTCTAGCCATTGCCGGTGAAAATTGTGCAGAATTAACTAGGAAAATGAGATGGACAATCCAGTTCAACAGTGACTGTCCACGGGATCTGGATCAGCTTGCGGACATATCTGTGTATTTTTTGGAGGATGCAGTGTAGCCAGCAGAGAGGCTTGGCAACAAAAACTGTGTAATTCCTCCGGGGAGTTGGCAGCGGGCTACAAGAGGCTTGCCAGGAAAAAATGCGCATTTTTTTCACGGGACTGGCAGCAAAATACAGGAGTGCTACTGGTGAAACTGTGAAAAAATATGGGAGGTTGGCCCGCTAGACATCCCATCATAATTTTTGAGCTGAGCAGGAGGCTAGACATCCCATCGCAGTTTTTGAGCTGAGCGGGATGTTGGGCTGTTGGACATCCCATCACATTTTTTGAGCTGAGTGGGAGGTTGAGCTGTTGGGCGTCCCATCACAATTTTCGAGTTGAGCGGGATGCTAGGTTGCTAGACATCCCATCGTAGTTTTTCAGGTGAGTAGCAGGTCGGCTAACTGGTTAACTGGTTGGAGAAACTACGTAATTTTTTTAGGGAAGCAGGGACGGACACAGGGTGTCTATCCGACATGTCAGTGCAATTTCTTCAGTCAGCGGAGCGAGCAAGGTCTGCAACTTTTGCGAAATTTTTTGGGGAGTAAGCCTCGGAGTTACTGCTCGGTCAAACTCTCCGATTGACCAGCTGGAGGGTTGGTTGTTTCACTTGCGGGCATTGCAGATTGAGATGGCTTGCTGAGAAAATTCTGCGTTGTTCTGGGTGATAGTCGGTTCGGTCGATTTCGGGATTGCACCGTACAGGCTGCTTGGAGGACTACCTCAAGCTCTATGCAATTATGGGCCATTCTGAGCAGCAATACATGTTCACTAAGTGCTAAAACTGTGCAATGCAGCTCAGCGAGGGTCCAACTGCAGGATGATTTGGTCGTCAAAACTTCAGCAAAAATAGCCAAATGTGTGAGTGAGTGAACTTGTGCATATGTGACCTTGCGAACACACACTCAACATGACTTGATGACAAGACGCCTCAAACCATCAAGACGACACATACTCAATGTGTCTGACAGACGATGTGAGCGTTAAGCGCGACGTTTGTGATGGATCATTGAACAACCACGACGACCTTTGCACGACAGTGCATACAACTTCGCGTGTCAGTACGATGGATGTTTACATAACGAATATAACTTGTACAGACGAAGTAAGGACCTTGTGCATGACCAAAATATGGCTGCAAGCATGACATTATGACCAACATGCAAAAAGTTGTCTGTTGAATGGTCAAGCAAGGAGGGTGCAAAGACTCAACATGAGCCCACGGGGTGAGCCCGAGTGCTTGCAAACATCAAGTAAAAACCCAAGGGAGGCTCTAAAATTGGATGTCGGCCAAAATTTTGGAGGGTGTTGCAACTGCTACAATAAGATCAAGTTTCTTGATGTGTAATATAAAATTTGAAAAAAAAATCACTTTATTTAATACATATTTGATAAATTGGCTGTTAAAATGGATTTATATTGATTCTATTTCTATAAATAGAGAGGAAGAGGAGATATGTAATTTTCTATTGTATTACAAAACTTAAAAGTTGTTTTTTCAGCCAAATCTTTGTTGAATTTCAAAAGAACCCATAAATTTTTTAGTGGAAAGTATAGAAATAAGTAAAAATATATAATTTATCTTTTTTTTATTTTATATTTTCTTATAATTGATATAAAATTATGTGATTTTACATGCATACGGAAATATTTTATTTATAAATGAGAGTGAGTAAAATATTATTCTGACGTCTTCTTCATAAGTAGTAATATCAATAATGAATTGATTGATTACACTAATGTTCTTAATTAAAGCTAATTAAACATTTTTTAACTAAGAATTATGTGATCCATAATCTTTCGGTAAAAATCACATTAGAGATGTTCTAGTTCATGCATTTCGAACCAGCCAGTGTGGTTCATCTTTAGGACAAGATGAGGAACGAGATCCAGGCCCCGTTAGTAAGCAGCTCTCTTTATCTATTTATCTCAATTCCTGGATCTAGTTCCCCAGCGAGTGTGGTTCATCTTTAGGACAAGATGAGGAACGAGATCCAGCCCGATTAGTAAGCAGCTCTCTTTATCTATTTATCTCAATGCCTGGATCTAGTTCCTCATCTTGTCCTGAAGATGAACCACCCTATCTAATTTGAAAGGCATCAAAAGAATTTTACCGAAAGATTTTGTTATAAATAACTAAACATATATATCCATTTTATTATGAAAAATTAAACATATTTTCTATATTGAGCTATAGATAAAGCTTGATTCAATTATTTTTTTTAGTTTATTTTTATTTTTATAAATAACTTAAATTGTTTTATTGTGTATATATTTTATTATAAATTTAATTTTAAAATCCTCCATATATTTTGTAAAAGTTATTTTATGTTTTTTATTTTCCACATATATTTGTTTTGTTTAGTGAATCATCTTATTTGTTTTGTTTAGTGAATCATCTTATGGGTTGATTAAGCCATTGCTGAAGGCGTAATGGTCATGGCAACCTTTCGGTTAAAAATATAATATCTTTATTTTGAGATATTGGGTAAGAAAATAGATACCAAGAGTTATCTCACACAATTGAGTTAATGTCGTTTACTTTTGAGATATTGGGTAAGAAAATAAACGCCAATAGTTATTTCACACAACTTAGGGTTTGCTGATGAAAGTTATTTCATAAGATGGATTCAATTATATTACAGGTTGCCAACTTTGAAATTAGGAAAAACCAATTAATTGATTACAAAATTATATTACAGGTTTCTAACTTCAAAACCAGGAAAAACCAATTATAATTGATTCCTGAATTCTTTGAGCCCTTCAAAGCTACTCTACAATCTCAGCTTCCATGTCACAACAAAAAACAGTACATTGAATTGTGGGATGGTGACCGACAATTCAGAGTTTTTATTTATAAGAGAATGGAAAATTTACTGGCACAATACTGTGAAGAGCGAGTGTATTTCACCCTTTACGCTCATACTACCCCTCTGGCACTAACTATCATGATATCGCCACCTTTTTTTGTTTTTTGGTTGTAAGTTCTGGGGCCTTCCCAGTGAAATGATTCGATTGGAATGATGTGTTTCTTCACGCTCTAAAATATATATAGATATATGGATGGCCATTGTTGTTCAACACACCTTAGATTGAAAATTTACCCTGAAGTCAAGGCCAAAGAAAAAACAACCATCGTAAAATTCTGTGGATAGGATAGCCATGAGACATAGAGAAGGAATGTGATGTGCAAAGAAACCTGATGGAGAGGGCAAGGGAATAGACAATGGCGGCCTTCACTTGCCCACTCTTGGGGATATCCCTGCTCTGAGAAGACATGCTTATAAAATGCGAGAAATTGACCTGAAGGCTGAGATGGCCTGCTGATAATGATATGAATTTTCTCAGTAAATTTACACAAAGACAAAGAAGGAGATTGGCTACGAAGGCACGAGGATACGGTAAATATATAACAAGTTTCTGAGATTTAAGACCACTGTGAATCTTGTGCCAAAATTTTACTGAGTTTTATGTTTTTCTTTTTTTGGATTTTTTTTTCACTGACTGGGTTGTCTGCATTTATTTATAACATGGAATATGGGCCAAAGGGGCCAATAATGGCAGCTTTATGCCATTATATCTGGACTCCTGGACCAAGTGGTGGATTATAACCACAACCAAAAAATAGAATGAAGCGTAAGATGATAGCATCTTTTGAAAACAAATATTACAAACATAACAGAAAGGACTAAGGCTACAAAAATGTTCTGTCAAAGTAAATAACAGATTCCCATGTGATGAGATCGATATCACTGAATGACTTGAAGATATTGTACTCCACACATTAATGTGACATCTAGCTAGGGACAACTGTGTACAGAGCAAACATGTTTATCATCTAAGCCATGTTATCCCTTCAATGTGGATACATATTAATGAAATGCTTTAGATAGTGTTGTGTAATTTCCTATTGTTATGATCACCATATCAATCTATGTCTCTTGCTCTGCAACACTCATTAGATTCTACCAGAATCTCAAACCAAGACTGAAGCAAGAGAAGTAGAAGATGATGTCACTCACTCTACAACACTTACTAGTTTGAACTTTGAACTTGAACCCGAAGCTAGGGCTGAGGGAGAAGAAGTAGGTCCGAGAAGATGATGAAAAAGAAACAACGATTATAGGGTACTGTGAAAACCCATGAGAATTGGCATATGAATGTGAAGTGAAAAGAGACTTAATGGAGTGGGCAAGGGAGGAAACAATGGTTTCTTTCACTTGCCCTCTCTTGGGGATATCCCTGCATTAAGAAGGCATGCTTATGTGCCTGCATTTGGCCTGGGATGGCATGCTGAAGATGCTACGGAAATTCAATTTACACAAACTCAATGGAAAAGATTGGCGAATTCTAAATGTACACAGGCTCGGGAGAAAAGATGTGTGAGCAAGTCCAAAGGATGCACTAAATCTATAACAGGACTATGAAAGACTTCAGATTCTATGAGTGGAATCATCAATTGCACAACTCAATGGTGTACAATGAACTGGGAATATTATATAATTTGTTGGCTTGACTGCCGAGGTACAACTAATCAAGCGATAAATTTATTTGTGGCATCCACTACCAAGTTCAGCTACAGCTAATCAAGTTAGCATAGGTTGCCTACAATGAATCAAGTTGGTTATTGACATGCACCATGGACGAAAAGGATCAAAACTTGCAGCTTTATGCCCTATGAAGTTATGACAATGTGTTTATTTGAAGGATTCTTATAGAATCATGTCTCTGTATTTTTCCATTCATACTCTACCTAATTTGAGAATTTATGTTTTGATGGTGGCTAAAGCCATGTATATCCTTATTGAAAGTTGTTGGACACCTAATCCTCTAAGGGTTGGTGTGGAAGCTAAATAGCCAAAAGGAGTCCAAAAGACCACTTGGAATACGAATCCAAGGGTCACACCATGTACTATAAATGTAAATCATTTGTCAATAATAAATGTACTTTCCTGCTTATCTTTAATATTATGTTGTTGCCATGTGTGTGTTTAACATGGTATCAGAGCAGGTGATCTCCTACCCTGCTCAAGTATGAGCCACTTGTTTATGTGAGCTTGTTGTTATGTGGCCTTTCTATACTTGTCAATCCTATACCTTTGTTCTACACTGCCATCTCTGTAAAATCTTTGTTGTCGAATGAGTTGGTCGAGAGTTAAATGTTATACCATACCCTGAATTTCGTGAACCGCTTTAATATGCTTTATAGAATCTATTTGCATCCGGTTGGAACACAAGACATAAATTTGGTTCTCTGCCCCATGAAATCCTAGTTTATACACTCTTTCTCTGTGTATTAATTGAAGTTCAAATTTTATATGTTGAGTTATAGCGTTACTCCTGCAGTAAATTTCAGTTGTATTTATATATCCGTTGAAATTATTCTGAGCACTATATCATCTGGTTCATAGCTGCTTCAATCTGAGTTTGGTTTGGAATTGACTTGTGGTCTCGTCAAATTTAGGACTTTGCCATCTAAGCCTATATATCTATTACCTCTAAGGCAACCTTGAATTTTTCCTCTGGTAATGGAGAGCATTCCTTTTGAATACGGAAGCGTACCTACGCTAGAAGAGGCATCTTCAAAGCCTTGAATGCATCAGTCTCAAATTCATATCCATTGAAAAGTTGAAAGAGTCCCATCAAAAATTGAAATCGATTCACCCATGAATGGCATCACAGCCTCAGTCTTTCTTCGCTTTCAAACCTAGAAATCCTATTGAAACTCAAATGCCACGCATTCTCCTCGCCTACCCCATCCTATGTGTTGTCTGTCGAGCTTAACTATATCATTGTCTCCTCCGTAGTATTACCTCGTTCACACTTTGGTCCCTACCACTTTGGTTCACACTTTGGTATCGGAGCTCCTCCAAACCATGGCTCCAATATAAACTGGAGGAAGTGTTAAATTTATAGCGGAACAACAGAAAACCCAACAATTTTGAGTCAAAAGATGAAGGGAAGCGACAACCATCCGATTGATAGATCGAAAAATATAACGGTCATCGGTTGGAGAAGACACGCAAAAGATAGCCAGCGAAAAAGGTGGTATTTGCACAGGAACAATGTTTCGGGGGCATAAAAAGTGGTAAGCGGTAATATAGCGAGTCCGCTCGATTCCACTCACCGCATGACACGTAGCCACTAGAGGAGATAGGAAAACTGCCCATTTCGGATGGTTAACCGTCACGCAAGTGTTCCTTCCGAAATCGCTAATGACCGTCGGATCTTGTGAGTGCAGAGCTACAGCGTAGGATGGTCATGCAAGTTTGATTGATCGCGGAAAGGATATCAACTGTCAAATCGTGGCCCGTGGGATTGAAATCTACGGTGGAGAATGAACCTGATAAAATTAAACCTCGGGAACTGTGTGAAAGCCGCAGATTGGTGAAAAGGTGAGTTTACGTGTATTTCGCTATTGGTTGATTGACCGGGTTCTTTGGGAATTAAAACATTTCCGTGATCTCTGTTTCAAATTTTTGGTATCCATTGAACGCTGCTCCATCCATCAAGTTTACAAAGCCTCCTACTACCAAGCTAGTCAAGGCTACTAAACCAGCTGCCCTAGCAAAGAAGCTAGATGCAAAGAACGCTGCTCCAGATGTGTGTAGGTGAAGTTTGGCAATTACATAGAGAGAGATACATGAAGAGGAGGATCATAATGGATCGATGAATCCATTAGAAGAATCAAAGTCCAAGCTCAAGTGGGAGTATATAGTGAAATGCTGAAGAAATAGTGTAAAACATAAGCAAAGAGAAGAGCGGAGAGGTGAAGATTTGATGCACAGCAACCGTTAGATCTAGAAGATCAATGGTCATGATTAAATCGCGAGAGTGTAACAAGTAATATTGCATCGCAATACACCAAAGGGAGACATTAGTCTTGAGCTAAGTGCGATATGCGACATGCGATTTAGGAGCAGACCCGACAAATTATATACTGCAACCTAGAACCCATCGAGTCTGTAAGTCATGTCGGATCGGAACTTTTAAGTGGAAGAGGCCAGGTGTGAAGGACAGCGCTTTATATGATAGCCGATAGCGATAAGCGCTGATTGGAGATTGGAGTTCGGGGGTAGCGGTGCAGCAAAAAGGCTTTGAGAGACGGACCCGACGATATTTATAGAAGCGAGTGTATGAATTTTGAAGTCCGGCTTATGCTGCCGGAGCAGGTTTTTCCTTTGTTTTCCAGTGTATTTCTATGTATTGTGATAAAGTGGTCTGTCTCGGGTTTTAAAGGAAAATGCGTTAAAGATTGAGAGATTTTGTTTTAAAGCCTTAAGCATTATTTAAACACTTCGGATAGTCGCATGTCGGATGCGGAAGGGGTGATATGTGGTGTGACCAAGGCGGATTACGATGAGCGATTGCGATAAAGGTAATCTTAGGGAATGTGCAGAGCCTGGAGAATAGGTGGAAAGAGCCTGTGGGCTGCAAACCTGTCAAGTCGGACATTCTGTTAAAGAAACAATATCAGGCTTGCTATGTAGAAATTGGGGCACAAGACATTGTGAAGTGAGAACGTGAACATACATCAGTGCAAATTAATTCGTGTAGAAAAGTTGGCAAATTAATTTTCTAAAACCATTATTGTTTCTACAGGTGCATTTTTGGTCAAATATTTATTTGATTGTTTGAACAATGGAGAAAATTCATGGATTATTAGAGTTATTAAGCACTCTAATCTTATCTACTGGTGAAAGCACAATTAAAGTCAGCGAAGACACTCTCTTTGGCATCCAAACCTGTCTACAGTATACACAAGAAAATATAGAATTTTTGGATTTTGAATTTCAGCTACAGCAAGAAGAATTAAAACTGAGGAGTCATCATTCTAAACATGTTTCTGTTTAGAACAATGAACAGACTCCCATAAGTAGCAAGTTGATTCAAATCCAGTGACCAATAAAGCAACAAGTTTACATGTAGAAGCAGAAATTCAGTCTGCATTTCCCAAGCCAATCATCAGACCTTGGGAAGAGCTTGTTTACAACAAGCAAAAAACTGGTCTTGGCTATGACAAGGATGTGTCCTTTCATATTCCAAATTACTCAAAGCCCATCCAGTTTCAGAGTGATGGATTCCTTCATGACAGTTCACCTTCAGTTGTTCTAGATTCTGCCCCTTTTCCACAGCAACAGATTGTGAAATGCCAACACTATGACCGAGTTGGCCATCTGAAAGATCATTGTTTTGATCATCATCCATGTAAGCGTTGTCATAAAACCACTCATTCTTCAAACAGATGCTTCAGAAACAAACCTCCTGCAATAACAAAGATTCATCTTGGATGGATCGCTTCTTGGCAATGGGCATCAACAGCCAAAAAGATATTTCAGTCACATGTCAAAACTTGTTTTAGAGTATTGAACAGTATTGCAATTGAGTTTTCTCCATCATCTCACCTTGTATCTGACTTTGGGGGGGGGATGATGTCATTTACAAGCTTTAAAGTCACATCAAGCGACCTTGAGCCACAACCTACCATACTAGATTCAGAGTTGTAGCCAGAGACAAAGATTCCCCTAAGATGCCTTCAGTTGGTGATACTTCGTCAAAGAATTGGGGACACTTCCTCTAGCAAAAGACTTCAGCTTCTTGCCAGTTTCGGAAGAGTTTCAGGAATTGCATTAAGCATTCCAGAGCTGTTGGTCATCCTTAAACCATCATAGGTTGAGACTTACCTTTTTAGGTTGAGGTTCTTCCTTTTATGGGGGGTGAGACCTCCCTTTCATGGTCGAAGGTTTCCCTCTTCAAAACATCAGGAGCACTTCCTCTAGCAGAAAACTTGAGCTTCATGTCAGACTTGGAAGAGTTCCAGGAACTGCACTAAGTGTTCCAGTGTTGGTGGTCATTCTTAAACCACCTCCCTTTATACCAACATTTCAAAGAGCACATTTAGCCTAGTGTTGCCATGCATTTTTGCACATTTTGTATTACAGCGCTCTTTTTGGACTCATACATAACCCTTCGGTTTAAGGGGAGGAATGTTGAACACCTAATCCTCTAAGAATTGGTGTAGAAGCTGAAGAGGCCAAAGGAGTCCAAGAGATCACTTGGAATATGAATCCAAGGATCACACCATGTACTATAAATGTATATCATTTGTTAACAATAAATATACTCTTTTGCTTATCTTTAATATTCTATTGTTGGCATGTGTGTGTTTAACAAAAATAACATGTTTCCATTCAATAATAATATTTTTTAATATTAAGAATAAGATTCCTCTGGTTAAGCCGCCCTAGGCCCTTTTTAATGCCAGGATTGCCCGGCACTGAAAGTTTTGCTCCAAACCTGTTTGCTGATACGGTTGGTGGAAGCAAAGTTTTGCTCCAAACCTGTTTGTTGATATGGTTG
>APFE031102646.1:125585-145319 GCA_000404065.3 Pinus taeda | reverse complement strand
GTATCATCCAAGAATTGTTCATTTATGTAATGTAAAGGAGGTTGCCCCCTCGAAGAGGCTGAATTCTAAGGCGTTGATCTATCTTTTCTATCTTTTCTTCAGCTAGTTTCATAACGTATGGTTGCAAAAATGCTAGAGGTTGGTATAATTCAACCTAGTCAAAGTTCTTTCTCTACTCCAATGGTATTGGTACACAAAAAGTATGGATAATGGCGAATGTGTTCGGATTATAGGGAGCTCAACAAGCTTACTATTAAAGATAAATTTCCCATGATTGTCATTCATGAATTATTGGTTGAATTAAATGGAGCAATTTACTTCACCAAGTTGAATCTTCGTTCATGATATCATCAAATAAGAATGAAGATTGAATACATTCCAAAAAAAACATTTAGAACTCATGAGGGTCATTATGAATTTTTGGTCATGGCTTTTGGCCTTACTAATGCACATTCTACATTTCAAGGTTTGATGAATTCCATTTTCAAACCCTTACTTAGAAAATTTGTGTTAGTATTTTTTGATAATATACTCATCTACATCAAGTGTTGGAAGGATCATGTTCAACATGTTGAGAGGGTGCTCAAACTATTGGAGGAGAAACAATTATATGAAAAAGGCTCCAATTGTTTCTTTGGAGTACAAGAGGTGGAATATTTGGGTACTCAGTTAGCTCACAACTCATCTTATCATCTTGAATCTGATGCGAAAACTGTGATAGTGAACAAATGTTTGGAAGGATATCTTCGTTGCTTTGTATATGATAAATAGACACAATGGGTCAAGTGGTTTCCTCAGGCTGAATGGTGGTATAGCACTTCCTTCCATACTGCAGAAAAAATGACCCCATTTATGGCACTTTATGGATATCATCCACCGTCCATTACATCGTCTTTAAAATAAAATTCTAAGGTTAAGGTATTGGAGGATCACATCGAGCACCAACAACAAGTTCTCAAACTCTTAAAGGATAACCTCAGTTTGGTGCAAAATAAAATGAAACAACATGCAGATCAATATTGCAGTGAAAGAAGTTTTGATGTAAGTGACTGGATATTTCTACGACTACAACCATAGAAATAAATTTCCCTCAAGCAAGCTAAGAAGGATAATAAATTATCACCAAAGTATTATGGTCCATAAAAGGTGTTACAAAAGATTGGTACTATGGCATACACATTGGAACTTCCTACATCTTCTCGAGTGCACCCAGTTTCCATGTTTCATCCTTAAAAAAGATTATAGGTGAGAAGCTCCCAATTCAAACAATATTGTCGGAACTTGACAAGGAAGGAAAAATCATATTGGAACTTGAAGTAGTCACGGAAACAAGAACCCGACAGCTATGAAATCGATCAATTTCAAAGTATCTCATCAAGTGGAAGAACTTACCTGCTGAAGATTCCACATGGGAGGACGAGAATTTTATACAGAAGCATCCATAACTACTCAAGCATTGAGGACAACACTTTTTGAAGGAGGGACATGTTGGGTCCTTATACTACTAGTGTAATCCCTTATTTTTAATAGTGAAACCCCCTTATTATATTGTTGTGCCCATGTAGTCCCCATATTGTTATTATTGTGCCCTATAGAAGACCACTTTTGTTATTGTTGTGCCCTTATGTTATTATTGTTATGTTAGCTCTGATTATATTATGACCCCTTAGACTCATATGTATAGAAAGGAGGTCTTGTCATTTGTATCATCCAAGAATTGTTCATTTGTGTAATGTAAAGGAGGTTGTCCCCTCGAAGAAGCTTATTCCTAAGTCGTTGATCTATCTTTTCTATCTTTTTGTGAGTTGGTTTCGTAACACTTTATATGAAACCATAGTAGCTTTGAAGCAAGCGGAGTCGAGCACAAATGCTTAATTAATTGTTTCAGTAAGTGACTTGTAGCCAATAGGCAAAGGGAAAATGATAAACATTTAAATGGTGAAAATATATGATTTGCCAATTTGATTGGGAATCGTTTCTTTTATTTTGAAATGAAAGCCCTATCAACAATTAGGCTTTGTTGAGGAAGAGGTCAAATACACTTGAAAGGCTATCAGTGACTCTTGCAAACTTCTAAGGTCCAATTAGCTTTAATAAGACATTGGTTTCAGGACAGACACATGCCTTCCATTTTAATGTTTTGTACCTGAGTCAAAAAGGGATCTAGTTTTCTAGTTTTTTAATGATGGTTTTCTTAAATTGATTTCCGTATGATGTTTTATATTTATTTTTAACTATGATTTAAATATTTAGATCATATATGTTTTTATTAATTTTTATCTCGAATAGTTTTATTCGAAAGTATTTTCAATGAATATGTTTTTGTTTAAATTACAGTAAGGATTGTTTGTGGGTATCTCGTAATACTAAGTAACACCATAACTCTAGTGGAATTATTGATCAATAGATCACTATTAAAAAAAATTGTGTTATATGGTATCGGTGGAGTTTTTTATGGTTATATATATATAATAGAAAAAACAAGAGTAATTAAATGATAATTTATTTTCTATAGAGGATGTATGCATTAGTTTCCCCAAAGTTGGTAGTATCGTCATATTTTTCCTGGGATGGTTTCTTAGTTTTCACTTTTGTCAGGTATTTTCCTACTTTTCGGGGTAGGTTTTTGGTTCTTGTATCCTTCTTATCTCCAAAAATATTGGGGCTATTTATCCCAACTCCTATGCCATTATTCTTAGTGTCTAGTTTTGGTTTTGCCACTGGGACCTATATATTTATTTTCCCTAACAAATTCCATCCTAATGCAACACTCGATAGTGGAGCATCATTTGGATGGAAAAATTGGTGAGATTGTCTTACTAGAGGATATGGGTTCACCATCTCCTTCTGCCCCTTTGGAGGAAAAATCTCGTGCTCTACCTTGATCTCAAAAAGTTATGCACCCTTGTGACGAGAAGCCATTTCTATCGCCGAGTCATGACATTGAAATGAACAAAGTTTCAAGTTTATCTTCTAGTCCCCTCATGGGTAGATTTTATTAAATTACCCTTAGCAAGTCTCAGATACAAGCTTGGGTGTTATCTAACTGGAAATCCTTGTTGGATTACTGTCCCGCATTTAGCCTTCTCATGAATAGTTGGATTCACTTCCATTTCTTGGATGAGGGAGACCTTATCTCTGTCTTGTAGCGTGCTTGGGTTCTTAGTCAGGGATTTTTATGTTTGCAGATGTGGAGTGTAGGTTTTAACCCGCTCACAGAGAAACCTATCTTTGGGTTAAACTGGTGGGTTTCCCTCTGAAACTTTGGACTTGATATATTGTTACTCGAGTGGCAAACTACATTGGCTGCGTTGTTTACTTTGACGAGTTATCACCAGTGGCTTATGATAAAATAATCCTATGGGTCTTAGTAGAAATGGATATGGAAAAGAGCCTTACAGTTGAAATGGGAATCTCATTGGGGAATATACGTTCGTTCAAAGGCTCAACTTTTGGAAGGTTCCATTTAGATGCACTCTGTGCCACTAGACAGGGCATCTCAAGTCGTAGTGCTATGCTACGGGACCAAAAAACCTCAAAAATCTTGGGGTTGGGATTGGGATTAGGGTTTGAGGGTTGCCATTTCATGCCTCTTCTTTGACATCGAGTTTATCCTTGTCGAGGGTTTGTGGAGATGATAAGGAGTTGGGGAAAATGGGGCCACCTTCAGTGACTAGTTATTATGGGTCTTCATCTTCATAGAAGTCGATACCAATCCCTTTGGAGGCATCTCGTCATGGACTTCCCTTTTCTTATGAGGATGTTGGTCAAGAGTTTGGTGACCTCTTTGATCCTATGATCGAAACCGAAACTCTTCTGAATTTTATAGGCAGTGATGTGGGTGCTCATGAGATTGTGACTCCTCTTAGGGCTTATGTCTTGGAAGGGTGGTCAGTTTCTTCGTGGACTCCTGTTGACCCAGGGGTATGTAGATTATTATCCACGCAGAAGGGGACCCTTAAACAACGAACTGTTACTCTCAAGAACCCTTTCAAACTCTACCTTTGTTGGGGTTTCAAAGGATATGGTGATATGTGACCTTCAGGGTGGCTCACTCTCGTTGGGCAGGTAAACTCACGAAGATGTGACTCATCCTCGTGCTAGACAAAATGAAACTCTCTTTATCGAATGATATATTGTGGAAGCTCCTCCAAACACTCTTTGTAGAATATGTATTTTTATTAGACAATTTTTTCAACTCCTCTCCATGCTAATGTTTCTACTAGCCTCCCTCCAACCTATACTTTCCCTTCCTTTGTACCCTCTTTTTCCTATTCTAGACTGACTCCCTCTTCTGCTCCTATGTGTATTAATCCTATTCTTCGATCCCTCGTTATACCTAGGGCCTCAATTTTCTCCTCATGCATATTCACAGATCCAATTGTTTCTTCTTGTGATCCTTCTCGCAGTTATCCTATGGAAATTGTCTCCCCTTCACACTTGGATTCACTCTCTAAGGTATCCTCTCTGAGAGCCTGCCCCTCCCTAGACTCTTCTTATTGAACCTCCCTTAACTTGACCCTTATTTCTGCATTACCTTTGTCCATGGACAATTCAATCCCCACTTTCCATAATGTCACTATTAATAAGAAGAATCCCAACAAAAGGAACCTTTCCTGCGACAGTGTTATCCATGGGGATCTTTTCAATGACTTTTCGAACCTTCCTGAATCATCAAGGGCCCTTAGAGCGTCTGTGCTCGCTTAGGACGTTTCTCAATGAGCATAATGTCTCTGAATGTTAGAGGCATGGGGGACTCCTCAAAATCCCTTGCTCTATGTAGAATTATAACTATACATCGCCCCTCCATTATATTTTTTTAGGAGACTATGGTTTTAGTGAAAAGAGCATTTGAATCTTTGCTATAAATATGCCCTAGTTGGTGCATCTATGTTTTAGATGATGTGGGACATTATGGTGGGTTATTAGTACTGTGGAACCCACATGAAATTGCTCTCTGCCCCTTCTCCTCTTTGACGGGGATCATTTTGGAAAGGTCCCTTAGGGGCCCTGATAGGAATGTTATATTGGTTAATTGTTATGGTCCTTACCAAAATAGGGAGTTTTTTTGGAATCAAATTTATGGGAGTGGCCTCCTTTCTAAACCATCCCTTATACTTGGGGGAGAATTAATTTCATGCTTTCTGCCAATGAATTATGGGGAACCTCGGTTCGTCCAAATCCTTTTGTTCCAATGATCTCCCAACTCTTACTGGACTCTCATATATTTGATATTTGTCCCATGCCTCTTGTTGCAACTTGGATTAATGGGCGGTTTGGGGTGGAAGGGATTGCCAAACATTTAGAATGTTTTCTTATAGAGAAGTCCATGTTGTCTTCGATGGGGAGTTATTGATCTTGGATTTTCCAGGACACTATTTTAGATTATTCCCCTATTTTCTTGCAACATTACTTTACTATTGTTATTCTCAAGACTCCCTTCAAATTTAATCACTCCTCGTTAAAATAGGAGTATTTTTTTGCATTGGTGCATGAATGTTGGAATAAATGTCAAGTAGGCTAGTATTTCTATGCCATGGAGGATTGGATTCATAAAATTTCCTTTTTAAAGGAGCATGTAAAATGTTGGGTTGGTGCACTAATCCATGATCAAAAGAAGGAATTGGAATTTGTAGAGGCTCCAATTAACTTCTACCAATATCTGCTCGTTGATATGGGTTTCTTGGATGCCACAAAGAACCAACTTGTTTCACTAATTGAGAGAAAGGTATCCCTCCTTAGAGATGAGGAGAAACGTTGAAGGTTGAAAATCAGAGAGATTTGGATCTGGGAGGGGGATCAAAATACAATTCTTTTTCATAATTATGCATCTCACTAATGAAACAAAAAACGAATATGGGATATACATGATTATGAGGGAAATTGTTTCTACTCTCAAAAGGATCTAAAGAGGGTAGCGAGAGCTCATTTCTTAGAATTATTCAAAGACCTAAGGGATTGCTCTATCAAGGAACAACTTAACTTAATTAGTCACTTCTCTTTATTCTTTTCAGTGGAAGAGTCTACCAAGATGGGAGAATCTATCTCCCCAGAAGAGATTAAGAAAATCCTTAGATCCTTTGCAAAGGATTAGAGCCCTGACCTAGATGGTTGGCGAGTGGAATTTTATCTAACCTTTTTTGATTTGTTGGGCAAGGACATATTGAATGTGGTGGAGGAGGCTAATACTACAGGGAGGGTCTCTAGGGAAATCAATGCTACTTTTCTAGCATTAATTCCCAATTGCTCAAAACCAGTTACATTGGATTACTACAAGCCAATTTGTTTATGTAACCACATATATAAAATCATATCTAAGGTGATTTTAAACAAAATGAAGAATATCCTCTCCTTTTCCCTCTCCACTGAGTAGTTTGGTTTTCTCCATGGCAGGTTAATTCATGATGAAATTGGGGTGGCTCAGGAGGTGATTCATTCCATCAAGATAAAACATTATAGGGCTCTTGTTTTCAAGATGGATTTGGTCAAGGCATACGATCGAGTGAATGAAAACTTCATCGGAATGCTTCTTCTACACACTGGCTTGGATTTCCAAGTAAAAAACTAGATTATGGGGTGTGTTACATTTTCCAACTTTGTTGTCCTCGTAAATGGATCTCCTTCTGCCTTTTTATCTACTCCCAAAGCGCTGAGGCAAGGGTGTCCCCTTTCTTCATTATTATTTCTCTTCATTACAGAGGGTTTGAGCAGGATGATTACTCAAACCAAGAATGAGGGGCATATAAAAGGGTAAAAGTCTCAAAGGCTTGCTATGTTACTCACTTACTTTTCATGGATGATGTCCTGATCTTTGGTGATGGTCTAGTTTCAAAGTGGGAAACCTATAGTGATATTTTTAATACTTTATGCTATGCCATTGGAATGTTGACCAATCAGAGTAAGTCTTCCTTTTTCCAGCGAAATATTATGGATCATACCATTGCTTCGATTGTTTCTTTTCTGGCTTATAAGGTGGCTATGTTAGAACAAAGTTTTTCTTATCTTGGTTATTAGTTGAAGCGAAATTGTTACCTGGTGGAGGACTGGTCATGGATCCATAAGCGTATTAAGCATTATATTAACAATTGATGTTACAGGTGGCTCTCTATAGGAGGAAGGATGACATTGGTAAATTCAGTTCTTGAAAGTATTCATGTTTATTGGTTTACTTTGCCCAAAGCTACAAATTCTACCACAAATAGGATAAGACAATCCATGTTTCATTTCCTAAGGGGGAATAAGAAAAGTGTTGGATTATCCCATTTGGTTAAATGGGAGACTCTATCTCAGCCAAAGAGTGAAGGGGATGGGGCTTTAAAAATCTTCACTGGTTTGGGCAAGCCTTAGCAATGAAAAGCCTCTGGAGGGTAATCACTAGTAATGGTTTTGTGGAGCATAATAATTTCTGATAAATATATAAAACAATGACCTTTCTATGAGTGGTTACGGTCTAGTCAGTCTCTGAGTCATGTCAGGGGCTCAAATATTTTGAGAGGTTTATTGAATTCCCTCCCTTGGATTACGCCCTAGTTGTCTTGGTATGTGGGTAATGGAAAAAAAAAATCTGGGGAGAGATTGTTTTATTGGAAGCTCGTCCTTTTGTCTCTTATCTTTGACCTTATTTATCAGTTCAATGCTCGTGGTCTACATAGGTTCGCAAATGCTTTTTTGTCTTACACAACTGATAATCTCAATGGCAAATGCAAATTCTCCTTTGATTTGGGGTTGCATGATCGGTTGGCATATGAATGGGATTGCTTCATCTCAAATCTCTATTTAAGTGGCCTTACACTCTCTCCTAAGCCTAGGATTCTCTAGTTTGGCATAGGAACCTTTTTATAGGTCAAGTTTCTGCTAATAGAGCGTATGAGGTGATGGCTACTTCTTATACTTTGTGGTAATGCACTTCCCATAGTGCTCTTTTGGTTGCAATTGTTCTATCTCTATAATTTATTCTTGCATTGGAATTTTGATGGATTTTGTTTTTTCTGATACAATTTGTATATCCTACAAAATTATCCTCCAAGGCTCTAACTGAATGTACTCCTTAATGAAAAAGGCGAGTTTTCCTTTATGGAAAAAAACTTAGTCTCCACAGAGAAATTAAAAATATATAATGAATAGTTAAATTTAATATAACTAAGTATACAAGTAAAGAGTGTATTTTTCTACCAATTGGGGTTATCCCATGTGGTTGGGAGGAAGGAATGGAATCATCCACACCTAGGTTCAATTATCACAAGTAACACGATGGAGCTAAAATACCTTATAAATATTGATGTAACTCTTAAGCGAGTATACTTGTGGGTTGACCCATCAACTTCACTCTAGGTCAATTGGGCTTATCTTGGGTAGCAGGTTAGGTGGAATGACTATAATTTTCTCTACCTAGGTTCAGATCCCCTCTAGTGACATGATGAGCTACAATGGCTTGATAAATAATGATGTAATGACTTTTTGCTATGAATATTGTTGTATTGGTTTCTAGCTTTGTTGAGAATAATTTTTCCTAAATGTGATGACTCCTTGCTAATGAATATTATTGTATTGACTTCTAGCCTTGTTGAACTCTTGAGTGTGTATATATATACATATAAACTAGAAAAAAACCATTTAAAAGCTTTGAACTTTTTCCATTAGTCATAAATTCTTTTCTTGTTTTATTTTCTTTTGGTTTTGATTTTTTTTTCTAATTTTTTATTTTTCCCTTTGATTAATTTTTTATGTTTCCCAATTAAATTTGATTACATCTAGCAAGCATCTTCAAGTCAGCTCGATAGAAATAGGTAAGCGTCCGGCTTTTTTTTCTATAGGTAACCACATATAATAGTGGTGGTACCATGGGCCAATAAATCTGAAAATTGATTTGCTTCACTGGATAATAATCGCAGCACGTTGATCGCTTATTTTTGCATATCTTTAACCTAGCATAATTACATATATTAATGGTTTAAATAGGTTGATAATTATTCATGATGGTGAAGGTGGTTAAAAAAACATTATTATTATTATTATTATTTTTTTAAATTAAGTAGATATTAATATCGATGTGTTGATAATTAAATGGGAAAAAAGAGCAAATATAATGAGATAACTTAATTTCAAAGAGATAAAACAATTAAAAATTTAATAATAAAAAATGAATAAATATATAACCTATGAGGATTAAGTTTAAATTATAAATATAATTTCATCTCAAACAAAATTATAATGAGAAATATATTTTATTTCATATACAAGGTGGATACTTATATTATATTATTTTTTTAAGTTTGGAAAATCATAATTATAATATCTTTTTATTTATTTTATTTTTATTTTATATTATTATTTTTTTTAAAGTTTATATTATATATATTTTTTACATATTTTTCAAGTATTTTTGCAAATTTCTTTCCTTTGGGACATTTTAAAGTTAAAAAAAATAAAAGCCTCGATATGAAGTTGTCTTTCTTATTTTCATCAAGATAAGTTTATTAAGAAAAAACAAAAAAAAAATTAGTTAATTTCTTTCATTTGGGACATTTCAAAGTTAAAAAAAATAAAAGCATTGACATGAAGTTGTCCTCACTTCATCAATTTTATTTTATTAAGAAGAAACAAAAAAAACTTTAGTTATCCCCTTAGAAAATGGATGTGCTTTCCATGTTGAAGATATGGCTTTAATATCTAGAAACAAATATGTAGCATGATCAAACTTATTAAAGAGTAAGCTTTGATCACAAAAAATAAAGACCTCCTCAAACATGAGCATCCCTTGCATGCACCATTACTTCATGAAAAGGAACATGATAATTTTCCAAAATGTCCCCCATTCTTAATTTATGTTATCATCCAAGCACCATGTTGCATCAGAATTCTAACTTTACCTTTACCGTCAGCTTCCATATTTCTCTCCCTATACATATGCTAAAGAGCAAGATGGTTCAAAAACACTCTCAAACCTTTGATCTCTTCTAAGACAAAGTTTCGAGACACATTGTGACATCTTTGTTCATCTTTTACCCATCTAATAACAATTTGAGAATCACCAAACACATATACATTATTAATTTCTCCAACAACAATATTAGTTTTAATGCTATTAATTGTACAAATTATTTAACCCCTCATCTAATCCTACCCTAAAATTAATGGAATGATTATCGTAAAAATATAGAATTCCTCCCCCTCCACATACACTATGATCCCCTTGAGACTCCCCATCAACAAATCCTAGGGAAATCTCTAATCAATTTATTTTATGTCAACTAAACCCACTAAATTTTCTTCTTTATCATGTGGAAAATGACTCAATATGTTTGAGCCCATTGGTTGCACACTTTATCAAAGGAATGTAATTTTCTTGAAAAATTGTTCAAAGTTTCCTAGCTAAGCATATCCCCTAAGAGAATATTAATGAAAGAGCCTTAAAAGCATTTGTATGTGGATCCCTTACCCAATTTCTCAAACCTACTTCAATAGATTCCCCTGACAAGACATTTTCCAATCATGTTAGAACCTCCACTTCCAGCCACACATGTTTTGAATAATCCATGATCAAATGACCATTTTTCTCCCCATTAAGTTTGCAAAGAGCACAACTATTAGGCCCCTCCCAATTCCTTTTTTGTAATCTATTCCAAGTTAATGCCTTGTTTATCAATAAACACTACATAAACAACTTTGTTTTAGAAGGACACTTCAACTTCCAAAGATAGCGCCACCACCATTGAAGTTCTCTTCTTCCTTCCTCTATATTTAAAAAGATATATCCAAGCCTAGAAGTGTAAACCCATAAAGGAGAAAAGGACCAAGATAACTTATTCTAACATTCTTGGATTTGAACACGAGTTCTTTATAAACATGATCAAAAAAATCCATAAATTCATTCATTTCCTATGAAGCTCAAACCATCTCTTGCAATTTATTCCTGCATTCATATCGAAGTTGTAAGTGGATCTACAATGTGGGAAAGCATACAAAACTTCTTTCCCTTAGTGATTGAATCATTTGTTGTGGAAATAAGTGGTCTCTTCCACTCCCAACCCAAGTGTACTCCCAGATTTAAACCAAAGCCCTTCACCCACCTTCCAAGCTAGGACCTTCCAAATCAAAGGAAAATATTTCACAACTTCCTTCCACATCATTGAAATATTATGATTATATTTGTCAACCCTCTTTTTCCAATATTCAATTGAGTTTGGATAAATATATAAATGAATCACCACTCGAAACCACAATCCTTCACCTAGAAAAATGCTCCAAACACTCTTGGATACCAAATATTTTAATAAAAGAAATAAATCTTAAGGCCTCACCCTCCCATCGACTTTGGTATAGCTAATTTCTCCCATTTTACCTATGGAATCACCCTTTTCTTTGTTGATCCTCCCCACAAAAATTGAAACTTATCCTTTTAATATTTTTAAGAATCTCTTTTGGAATCCATGATAAAGACATCTAGTAGACATGAATTGCCTCAAGAATAACTTTAACCAGAAAAAATCTTCCTCCCTATGACAACTGCTTCTAACTGTAACATGCTAGCCATTTTTCTAGTTTAGATATAAGCCAATTCCATTCTTGTTTCAAATAGTTATTTGATTTCATATAGAAACCTAAATATTTCGACCCATATTCCAAATCCACCCTCAAGTAAGAAATAATAGATAAGGTAGAAACATGTTCCTCCTCCTAAAACCTTGAAAAGGAAATTTAATATTTACCTGTGTTAGCCACCATCCCCAATGCATCTAAATACACATCTAGAATGTGACATTGCTTTGTTACGTCCTCTCTATTGTCATCGCCAAATAATAGTATATCATCTACAAATAAAATATATGACATATATAAATTCAACCCCATATGAACTCCTTTAAATGTCTTTGATCTATTTGCATCCATTAATGATCTATGAAGCCTCGAAACCACTAAAAGAAACAAGAGAGGTGACAAGGGGCACCCTTACCTAAGCCCTATTCCCACTCTAAAGGTACCCAAGGTAGCACGATTGAGGAGAACTAAAAAAGAGGATGTCATCACACAACTCATTTCCTAGGTGACAAAAGGTATCTCAAATCCCAGATGTGTCATCAATAACCTTAGGTAAAGCTAGATAGCCTTGTCATAGGCCTTTAATAAATCTATTTTTGTCACTGCCACATTTAAATTCCTTAATTTGATGCTATAAATTCCATGTTAAGCAACTCCATTAGCCTCATGAATCTATCGACCAACTAGGAAACCAAACTGCTCCCTAAAATTATCTTGGATAAAGGTTTTTTCACTGTGTTTTTAATTATCTTTGTCACTATCTTATAACTACATTTCCATAAAGATATCAAATTAAAATCCTTAGGGGAATGGATTATCTAATTTTGGAATAAGAGTCACAAAATTTGTGTTGAAAGTTACTAACATTATTCCAAACAACTTTGTGTCCATTACCATGAAGAAAAACACTTTCATATAATTCCAAGAATCGAAAAAAAATCAACATTCCAACCATCCATGCCTTGATTTTTATCTTTCTGAATAATACAAAGGGTGGATTTTAATTCCTCCATAGAGACCTCCTCCATTAATGATATATTATCCTCTTTTCAGACAAAACTATGGAACCCCTATGTTAGGTTAATAACCTGTACAATTGAAGCCTTTCCCCAAGCTTAAAAATATTCTAAAAATATTATGCCCTTAAAAATATTCTAAAAATATTATGCCCTTGTAATGGATTGACAATTTATGGATGCCACGAGATCTCTCTCTCTCTCTCTCTCTCTATATATATATATATATATATACACTATAAAGATGAATATACTAAAAAATATTTTTGGTTTTCCAAGGTAAAATCTCTGTGCTAATGTGCGTCTTTGTCATTACATCTTTTATGTTTTATTAAGAATATATTAATTGTACATGGTTTAAACTTACACTTAAGGCCAATCACTTACTGGAGCTAGCCAACCCCCACAGTTAAAGGGAAGGCATATCATGTAGGCATCCCTTTTAGAGTGTCCATCACTCTAAGAACACTATTAATTATCATTTGTTTGATAGCAACAACCTCTAAAGTAACTCTAACTTATGCTTTTTGAATAGAGATTTCCTTCCTCTTCCATCACCCTTGGTTACATAGGTAACTACTAACCCTAATCTATCATAATACCTATTGGTTTTCAACCATGGGTAGAGATTATAAGGTATCCTATTCTTTTCAGAGCCTAAGGGTGAACTAGTCTTGAAGGAGCACAATCCATCACTATTACCTTCACTCATAAAATAATTACTTTCCTAACTAGGACAAGACCCCATCTATCCCCTTCAAAATTAAAAGAAGCCCTCTCCATTCCCACAGATTGGAAAGCATTTCCCAACAACTGTGTAGAAACATATAAGTTGACATGGGAACTTGTATTTTAAAACTTACCTAAAAAAGTGCCTTCCTTGGAAACCTTAAAGGGTATTGATGTTTGGCTTCAAACATGTTCAGCTTGAGGGGCCTTACTTAACCCATTTTCTCGTTGTCCATCTCAATTGGAAACCTTGTTCATCAACACTTAACTCTTTGATACACTTCTTAAGAGAATATCATACATCAAAATTAATGCACTCCAAATAACCTCATTCTAGCTCCCACCTTCAATCCCACCTAAATATTTATGTACCCTTTCAATTATCTCTTCTCTAACTATGTTTACATCACCCCTTCTTATTCCAACACCATAACTACAATCCCCCTTATTCAAATACCATAACTAGAATCCCCCTTTCTCTTATCCCAATACCTTGTTTTGAAATTCAAATGATAATCCTTTACTAGATGATCACAAATGTGGCATCTATGACATGTGAATGGGATACCTTGATAATCTAACCTATGTACATTCTAAAAAATACTATTTTCTAATTCCACTATCTTAGATATCTTGGAGATGTTATAAAATATTGAAATTACTTTTTTCGTATTGCAATGAGATCTAAAAACTACTGCTAAATAGCTAAAAATTGATTTTCATTATACTTAAGAAAATAAATTAACAATTCTAAAACACAAAAACATTTAGTAAAAAGTGAAAATATATACTTCACCACCTTTATCCACTACTCATACTAATAAATCATTTGAAAAAAAAAAAAAACTTTCATATAAAAAAAAAGCATTTCTGAATTAAAAAATTATTAAAAAGAAATGTTGTGTATCATAAATAAACCACGCGTCGAAAACACGTGTTTTAAAATTTGATAATGTTTCTTTATCCCCGTTGCTGCTTTTCTCTTTTTGAGGAGTGGGCCCATTTTTCATGCTTTACTTTCTTTCTTGTGAGTCTCGTGCTAATATCGTGCTGACATCACTTCTTAGGTGCACCACTTGTCACTGTCATAACGCTTTGAACAGTTCCATTCGTACCGACAATTAGCAGCATTCCCAAAGCTGCAACATGCCACAATTTTTTGCTTTTTCAATTTCTCTTTCATAGTTGACATCACATGGTCCTTGACTCGTCCCCTTAAACCTAACTACTAGAAGGTGCATTGGCTCAAGTGGAATGTCCAAGACCAATGTTTCAAGCATGGCCTCCATGTGATTTACTCAATACAAAGGAGGGCCGAGTATTTTTTTTTAATATGGTTGATCTGATTTGAGATGTGGAAGGCCTAAGTACTTTTTCATTGTTGATTTGATTTGAGATGTGGAATACACTTATAATTCATTTATTGGTTAAATTTAAATTAAATTTAGTGTGCTTAATAATGAGTCCATGCTTAAATTTTAAGAGATTAATTATCTAACCATACACATATACAAACATCATACATTTACTACATATTAACAAACCAATTATACCAATTATTTGTTACCCTTAATAATGTTGTTTATTTAAATCACATAACCATTTTGGAGGGACAAAATTGATGTGATTAAATATACCTTAACAAAAGTGTTTAAATCCACATGCCAGGTAACATACCCAAAACATTACCCAGTGGCTTTGCATTACCATAGGTTTTCGAGAAAATATTTAGTCCAAAGTAAAATATCTCCATTTACCTAATATCTTATATCTAAAAGGATTATGAGATTCCATAAATGTCCATTTCGAATATGGAGATTAAATAATTAATAAATTTTGGATGAAAAATATGTGCACATTACCCAACTTAACAATATACCCATAATAGTGCACAACAAAGATCCACCCTTATCGTGGGTCCATGTAACATCATCAATGCCATGTGAATACCCTTGATTGATTCTCCTTAAACTTCTTTCCCATCAATCTTATTGGTATCAACGTAATGCTTCTGGGAGTTTGTGACATGTCCACTATGTCATATTAATATTTATCAATTTTTTTACTTTTCAAATTTTATGTTTTTGTGATTTATGATATAATGTTTATATTTTTGGAGAAATTATATAGAAACAAAAAATCAACACGTTTCAAACTTAGATCTAAAGTTATCATCAAAATTAATAAATCGACACGTTTCAAATTTAAATCTAAATTCATCATCAATTTTTTTTTTTTTTTTTTTTACTTGTCTAACATTTTTATAAATATATTGATTTAGATCATACTGTCATATCAATATTTATCTCGAATTCACGTTGTCCTAGTCACACAAGGTTTGTCTATTCCCATGTGACCTTCAAATATGGCAAGAGCTAATTAGCCTGCCATAGGGCATTAAATGACTGGTTAGCTGCATGCCCTTTAACTTTTAACACACCTTATTATTTTTCATTTATCTTGTTATACGCGTGAGTGTGTTATAAAGTTAAAAAGCATGCAGCTAACCAGTCATTTAATATCCTATGACAGACTGGTTAACTCTTGCCTTCAAATATTATGTGCTCTAGATATTAATCGAAAATTAAGCTCATGAAGGGACTTGTGTAACATGGAGAGCATAGCGCCCAAGATGTGTCAAATTCTAGCAAATCGGACATCATTTTAAAACCCCAATATATTGGAATCATGCACAACATAAAGATATCGAATTCCTCAAAATCTCAAACCCAAAAATATCTTCAAATTCAATAGGTTGGTTGGGTTTAATTAAGGGCTTTTTTAATCCAAAGAACACAAAAGGGTAAGATTCCCATACAAGGCACGAAAAAGTTATTAAATATAATTGAAAAAATATTTTTGCAGTTGTAATCAAACAAAGAGGTACCTGTCTACAACGTGTAATATTTTCATTTTTTTATTTAAAGTTAGATTGACTTTGGATTGAGGTAGATGAAAAAAATAAAGTTAGATTGACTTTGGATTGAGGTATATGAAAAAAATATTCTATTTAAGTGTGAGATGTTGTTATTAGCATGTGTGATATTCGATTAAGTCTAAATGTTTTTAAAAATAGTTTTTATTTTATACTATTTGATTTTGCTCTCAATTTTTCATTATGAAATTTAAACATAAATTTAATGGGAATTAAAGCCCATCCAAACCAACTAATTTATATTTTATAAAGTTGTAATTTCTTAATTTATTTTTGTTTTTTTTTTAAAGTCTAAATACATCTATTAATTCATAAAAAGATTACATCACTAGATACATTTTTGCAAATTTTTCCATGCCTCTCTCCTACCAGATTTGTTGGTCAAAAGAAATAAGCCAAAACATTTTCAAAATCCCAATACAATTGAAACATGAAGGAGTAAGAGGCTAGTATGACCAGTAAACTGATAACACTAAGAAACAATCGATTATCATCCACGATCTGAGGAGTAAACACGAACAAGATTCTCAGGTACATTCCCAGGCGAGGAGGGTGGGTTGAATGAGCAATGGACATGAGTTTCCATGTGCACCAGACGAACTTTCACTCAATCTAGTTTTTCCATAAATATTTTTGCCTCTGAACCAAGGTATCTACGTTGTCCATCATCCTCCATTGACAACTCTGCAACAAATTCATGAATTCTATGACAATGTTTCTATCCTCATGTCTATCATCATTGAGTCACTCCAACAAGGTAGTTACTTGTGTGTAACTTCTTAAATTGTTAAAAACATTAAAGCTCTCCCTAACATATCTCGAAAAAAGCCTAAATATAAAGAGTGCACATATAATATGAGAATTTTAATCCAACATGTTTACCCATATAATACACAAGAGCTTCCTTATTTATATATACAGTAATACCTTAATGAAATCAAGGTTCAATGAACTCCTCCATTTTCACACAATATCTTTGGATAAATATGTGAAAGTGTGAATGTTGATTGGGTTAAGGATTCACAGAAGAAAGGTATAAATCCATAATAGTATGCAAAGGAAACTAAGAAGGATTTCAATATATTGTGAGATTTAAAATTAAAAAAAAAAGGTATCCAAAATTTTATAACTTATGGCTTTAACTATGGTAAAAGTCCTCTCATATGTGTGATTGACAGGAGGCTTTTATTAGATTAGTTAACTAACTTGAGATAGACTAAATGTATCATATGTGGAGTTGACTAGTTAAATCTTAGTATAACCATGCGCCTATCTATCTAGGAAAGGTTCATTTTTTATGAGTGTCTAGCTGAGAGCTATGGGGGCACCTTGAGGTAGTAGTCAAACATATGATTACACCCAGAGATATTAAATATTAAATGGTCTTGTGATTCATGCTCAAATAAGTGGATCAAAACCCACTCCCATGTCCCCCTTGTAAAGAAGAATCCATCGAGGTTTTATATAAAATATGATGAGCTCCTTGGTTTGATTCCCTCGTTGAACCTATGTCTATGAGAAGCTATGGTACACCTAGTGTTTATAGTGGTAGTAGATGGAATCAACCCCATGTCATGCTAGTATGAGACTTCCCTAGTGCCACTTCCACTAGTAAAAAATAACTTAATAAATAAATAAGTTATGCATCTATTTTTCATTGTACATCAAGAGAGTTAAGGATACAATAAGGAATACTTATTGTTGGCTCTATGATTACTTATTTTCTCTTCATCTATGCATGTATGATGTAAATAGATAGTTATACTTTATACGCAATTATTTGTTTATGTTGTATAATTCGTAGCTACTTTACATTGTAATAATTTAGATTACAACATTGATTTCATGTCAACGTATTGATTTGGAACACTAAATAAGATTCATGCACACATAGATGTTATTGGAGAACAATATAATAGAGCGGGGAAAAAAGAAATTTAGAGAGTAATATGAAAAATTACATAAGAAGAAATTAACTAACCTTTGCACAAGTTAGGGCACAATTCTATACAAAAACCAATGAGAAATTAATTGAGATAGTAGTGACATGAGATTAAGAAATCACTCAAGAAGAATAATGTATGAATATAAAGAAATAAAAAAAAAATTGTCGAGACTTGCAAATTATGGCAAAGCAAATTTAGATAAGTGGTTTTAAAATATTTTGGATATTTTCTAAGAAGAACAAGCTATCAAAATAGGCATTGCACTTGATAAAGTAAACATATGATTTTACACCCTCTACGTGAAAGATCTTTTCATTCTATAGCAACATTGTGACACAAATTTTCTATAGAAAAAAGGGTCAATTTATTAGGGTCTAGCCCTAACCTCTTTACTTTAGGCTACATAAGGGTTAGTCAATTGATGTATGCAACGATCATCTTTGAATAATGTTCATGAAATAGTAGTGATAATTATTTAATGTAAAATGGTTCACTTTATAAGGCCCACTAGGTAGTTGGCACCCATTAATGATGGGGCCACAAGTAGTTAGGATTTTTCTATCAAAAACTTGAATAAAAAGATAAGTGGCTATGTAATGTTTTGATGTGTATTGTTGTATTTGGAATTTTGATTAGTGAAAGGTTTCACACCTTAAGACTCAAGTAAATGTTGATTTCTTTCCTTTGATTATCATAATAAAAGGGTATCTTTCAAATATTTCATCTTATTTGTCTCTTGTGTTTGATTTTCTATAACTATATTATTTATTTATTTATTTGTTTTTAAGTTTAAGGGTTAAGAAACATGGAAAGTGGTATTAGATATCTTTCACAGGCAAACACACCTCTAGATTTTAACAACCTTTTTAGGCATGTTTCAACATCTATAAATAAAAAAGGCATCTATCCTACCCTGTCACATAGAACCCTTAAGCTCCCCAAAACATCTAAAGACAAAAACTCCAACCTCCAACAAATCATTTGGCACCCTCTTTATAACTACCCTTCCCATAAAATTTTCTACAATAACAACACATATGGTTTGTTCTTCTCCTTGACCCTCCTTAAGGCTAGCTATTTAGTGGATCTATCCAACCCCCTATAATTAAAGGAAATTCAAATCATTTAGGCATCCCAAACATGGTGTTCATTTCTCTAATAACCTCGTCAATTGCCATATGTTTTCCAAAAACAACATCTAAAATAGCTATAACTTGTGTTTTTTGACTAGAAGATTTCCTTCCTCTTCCTTTACCCCTAATTCCATAGGTAACTCCTTACCCCAATCGAACATAGTGCCCCTTTGTTTTCAACCATGAACAAAGATTATAGGGTATCATGTTCTCTTAAAAGTTTAAAAGTGAACTAATATCATAGGACCACAACCCATCAATATTACCTTCACTTATAAAATAACCAACCTAGATCCATCTTAACTCTAGATCTACTAGGCTTCAAGAGGGATGAAATCTCTCTCACTTGAGGTGCAAACCTCTTTTAGAGTTAAAGGAGATTTGATCCTTATCGACGTTCGGTACATTCAGGGTTAAGATGGATCTAGGTTGGTTTA
>APFE031102646.1:118085-123085 GCA_000404065.3 Pinus taeda | reverse complement strand
GGTTGTTTTACTCGTTTTCTTAATTATGTAGCATCCTTATGAACACATTGGTATGAATCATAGTGTTACATGATCATTATTGCTACTTGAGGTTGCCTTAATCACATGGGGCTCATATATTTCCATGTGGCCTTCAAATATTAAACTCCATATATTAATTAAGGGTTGAGCTCATGAGCTCATGAGGGGACTCGTGTAACATGGAGAGCATAGGGTTCATGATGGTTCAAAGTCTAGTGAATTAGATATCATTTTAGGATCACGAGGTTTCATTCAATCCAACATATCACGTGTGTTCATGGCATATTAAACAATACCCTTAGTTTAACTACATAATGGAAATATCTCTAAAAATCACATTATTTAACCCCCTACCAATACTAACCCAATACACCTTCCCAATTTAAAAAACCTCTAATTTCACTAGATATTGTAGTTATCCATTTTTTCATTAACATTTTTTACACCCCTTTATATTTTTTCATTAAGTTTGTACTCCATTTTTATATATCTATCAATATCAAAACCCTTTACCCCTTATATATCCCCCAAAATATTATGTCATTTTTCCCTTAATATACATCCCCCAATATGAACCCACGTGATATGGTATTGCTCCCCCAGTGAAGCCCCCATGTTTAGGACCCATTTAAGAAACCCAAAGAGATTGGAATCATGCACAACATAAAGGTATAAAGTTCTCCAAAATATTATACGCAAAAATGCTCTCACATGTAAATATGTCACAGGTTGGGTCTAATGAAAGAGTTTTGTAATCTAAAGAGAAAAAAAGAGCAAGCACCAAAAATTTATTAAATAGAGCTAAAAAATCAATTTTGCAATTCACAAATAAGTTTTACTTGAGTCTTGAACTTGTAATATTTTATTTTTTCTTTTTAAATATTTTTTTTCTTGTTTTAGAGCATAGGTTGAGTTTGTTATCATCCTTGTACCTTAAAAATGATAAGAAATCAATCATTACAGTCTTCTTCGAGGATAAAACTTCTTTTTTAGAATGAATGAAATGTATAAGACAATATTTAATGATCTTACGAGTAGGTCTCCTTAGTATATATGGGAGACAAAGGGTACAATTATAATAAAATGGGGCCATGAGGGGTTCTAGCCTACATAACAACATGATAATAAAAATATAATCAATCAATATCTAGGGCTTAATAAGGGGTTTTTTGGTTAACACGAGGCTTATATAGGGCTTCACATGCCCCTCTCCTTCAAAAAAGTGTTGTACTCAACACCTGACTATCTATTGGTGTTTCTACATGAATAACTCATCTTTCCATGTCGTTTCTTCCACTGGTAGGTTTTTCCATTTGACGAGGTACTCATTGATTGCTCAATTTCTCAACTACTTAGTCCTTGTTTCTAAAATTGTTTATGGTTCTAGTATTATTTTCCCTTCTTCATTAATATTTGGTAGAATAGTTTACACTGGGATCTTGTCACTATTACCTTCTTTAAGAAAGAAATATGGAAGATTGGATGTACATGTGAAGAAGGAGGCAACTATAAATTGTAAGTCATACTTTCAATCCTCCGCAACATCTTATAGGGGTCATAATACCTCAAATATAATGTATTGTACTTTTGTTGATTGAGGGACATCTCTTTATATGGTTATAGTCTCACATGTGATGGATGGAGGATGATATCCATAAAATGTCATAAATGGTAACATTTTTTATGAAGTATGGAAGGATGTGTTGTACCACCATTTTTCCAAGAGAAACCGTTTGACCCATTTTGTTTGTTTGTAATATGCAAAGAAATGCATATATCCTTTTAAACATTTATTCACAATCTTAGTTTTCCCATCAGATTGAGTATAGTAAGATAAGCTATGATCCAATTAGGTACCCAAACAAGAAAATAATTCAATCCAAAAATTTCTTGTGAAAATAGAACCTTTGTCACTTAAAATAATCTTTGGTATTCCATGTAGCTTTTGGAATATTTCCATGAATGCTTCTACCATAGTACTTACTTTAAAAGGATGAGAAAGGGAGAAAAAGTCGACATACTTTGTTATTCGATCTACCACTACCATAATGACACTCTTTCCTTCTGATTTGGATAAACCTGTAATATAATCCATTGAAACTTCTTCCCAATGTTGGCTTAGTATGGCTAATGGCTAAAGGAGCTTTGGGGCCTTGATTGTCTCTCCTTTATTTTGTTAGCATACCACATTTTCTACCATAAAATTTTGCACTTATACTTTAAGACCTTCCTAAAGAAAAACATTTCTTGATCATATGGTATGTCTTCAAGAAACCCGAATATCCTCTTACAAGAGGTTTGTAATTCCAAAAGGACCTTTTGTTTGAGTTGAGAATTCTTACATAAGTATAAGTGATATTGATACCCTAACAAATCATTTTTCCATGCAAATTTTTCTACTGCATCAAGGTCCTCCTGTAATTGTTGAATGATCTTGCATATCTTCTCTTCTTGCTGCCATTCTTTCCTTGCTTCTTCCAACCAATAATATTATGGAAATAAATACCACATAGTAAACCATTTGTGTCTTCCTCTTTCCTTGAGAGCGCATCTGCCACAATATTTTTTTTCTCTTTTCATAGATAATTTCAAAGTCTTCCTTTTAGGTATGGATGGCATTTCTTAACTGCATGTAGTATGACCAACTTTTATTTTTCATAAATGAGTATGATTATGTTCCTTCCTTTAAGTTCGCTACTTTGAAAGGCAAGGGGTCTTCCTTGTTGCATCAAAACTTCACCAATTCCATGGCCTCATGCATCACACTCTGTTGCGGAGGTAAATCCCCTCTGCGGACAGAGGTGGATCCCACTAGCCCCACAGGGGTCTAGCAACAATCAAACACGCTACATGCAAGTTCCTAGCTATACAATTTAGAAGTCGATCAAGGAGACCAACCTGGGATCCAACGATGTTTGTTGTGGGAGAAGTGTCGCTCCTATCCTCTAGCTCTGGCCGGTCACTATCCTTGCGCTTCACGCATGGACACCTGCACAAATGAAGAACAACCCACAAACAAGCATAAAATCCGAAATCGTACAGCTATATATCAGTCAAGCAGGATATAATTCAAATATTACTAGCAGAACATATGAATGGAACCATAATAACAGTCGCTTATCATTAATAGAAAATAGAGAAGAATTACAACCACTTAAGGCTTGACACTGCAAATCTCCTCTAGCTGGGTCGGAAGTCAGTCTGACATGTCATGCAAAATCACTTTCTCTCTCTACAATCTGGCAGCATAACCTCTCTTTCAGCTCTTAGCTCAACACTATTTCTCTCAAAAACTCTAGCACTTCTTCTCCAAAAATTTGCACTCAAGAACCAGCCTGTTCATTATGGGGAGACAGGTCTTTATAGATGGGGGGAGAAGAGATATGCATTGTACATGGACACATTCTGAGCTTTTGGTAATGCCCCATAATAGCCATTTCCTTGGATAGAAAAGCCGACGGTCGACTGCTTTTGTGGGCTTTTTCCTTCAGGGAACTGGGTGAGTCACGGAGGAAAAAGCATTCTAGCATGCGCTGGCCAAAAATCATGCCCAAATTGTGTGGCGCAGGCCGTGCTCTGGGACAGAGCGTCTATGGCCGCGCCCTCTTTGTAGGGACTGAGCCATTGGCGCGGGTCAGACACTGTGGACCCGCGCTAATGGAAAAAGGGCATATTTTCCAAGGTTAATCTTCAAAGGGTGTCTTCAGTGATATTGAAGTTCATACTTAGGAGACCTCAATGCAAGTGTTTTCAAGTTGTATCACTGGTCACAGGTCCGTAAATGTGTCCTCTAATGTGTGACAGCGGGGGTAACAAGGACGGTGACCAACGGTGACAAATTACTGCGTAACAGATGCCCCCTAAAGCATGAGCCTCGAGAGAGAGAGAGGTGAAGTTCTTTACAAGATCATATCGAACTACCTCCGAGAACCTGCATAGAGAGACACAGTATGATAGTTCAAATACACGATGTATGTGGTATGGACGCAGCCATCCATTGACAGAGTATATAATAATCAAGATCCGTAGTATGGACGCAGCCATCTAGTTGGGATCGATGAATAGACTTCGGTATGGTCGCAGCCATCCAGTAAGAGTCATGTATCAAAATCACGCCTGGATTACAACAGACACAATCCAGCGTCTTGCGCTCCATCTCGACCCGAACACAAGTACAAGTCCAAGCAGGTGAACATGTAAGCTGAAGTCGAACATGCTTGGACATCGTCTGATTACCAGTCAATAATGAAAACTGTTAACAGACGCGAGAGTTACCACCAATAATGACAATGGCCCTCAAGGTACTACAGGTACAGTCTACGGCGTGTGAATGTATGAGCCGATGTCGAACACCCGTAGAGTTATTCGATCGGAGGCCAATGATGAAAACCTCACGTCGAATCCGAAGAACCTGCCATTAAGGCATGCAAGCTCCAAGGTACCGGAAGGGAGTCTCTAGGCCACTTTCCTGGATAATGAGCTGAAGTCGACAGGAAGTGGTCTTTGTCGAAGGTGGGCCATAATGTTCCCCACATCATCGACGCGAGACGGGATGATACAATGTTGTGAAATGAGAGTTGTGAACTATCAAGCGGAGGCGGTTTTTCTTCTTTGCAGAGGGGAACTTCTCTTGAACATATTGACGGCACGACAGTGAAGTTGGCAGTATTCGACATCACTAGATCAAAGGTCATGATGACGAGGTAGTGAGCAGATGAGAGGTCAAATAGGATCACCCAAACCCACGGAGGCAAGTGAAAGGCCAAATCAGATATCCCCACGCTGACGCGAAAGCAGAGGAGTGCCATGTTCAAGAGCGACATACTGCCGACGCGACATATGATTATGGTTCCAAAAAAAAGTTTTCCCCCGCCGTTTCTGGCGAGTACCCCGATTATTTTTGAACAAGCTTGAGGGGGATAGCATATGCTTGCAGTATAAGTTCGACCTTCGGCCGAATCCAACCTAGTATGATTTAA
>APFE031102646.1:82902-107632 GCA_000404065.3 Pinus taeda | reverse complement strand
AGGGTTATTGAACTTCATACTCAGGGGACCTCAATGCAAGTGTTTTCAAGTTATGTCACTGGTCACAGGTCCGTAAATGTGTCCTCCAATGTGTGACAGCGGGGGCGTAACAGGGACGGTGACCAAGGGTGACAAATTACTGCGTAACACACTCCATAATGAATATTTTTGTGAAGTCACATTTCGCTAGGATGGGAGTTGCACACATAACCTCTTTAAGTTCTTCAAATGCTTTGGCTGCGTCTTTAGTCCAAGAAAATGATTCATTATTCAATAATTTTGTCAGAGGTGCTACTATTTTATCCAAATTAGATCATTATACTATTTTTCATCCATCTAGATACTTTCAATCTGGAAAAAGTGGAGGAATAAGCTCATAGGATCATTTTTATCGGTGGGACCTAGTTTGGAAAATTGGGGTTTGAAACATTCAAGGATAATTTTGAGGCATCAAATGGAATTTTTGGGGGTGAAACTTTTCTACATTAGTATGACACATTTTTTTCCTATTCTACACATAAATACCTTCCCAATGATGCAAGAATAACCATAATCAGAGTCCGTGTGCAAAATTTATGCCATTCGGAAGTTGACCTTCCTCTTTTGGCCACCATAATTCGAGAGGATACCATTTCAACCCCCACTATTCATGGAAAAGGGGTTATCCATGTTATCATGATGAAGAATACTTTAGAAAAGTTCATATTGTAACTCTAGTTAAGATTTGAACGAGTCAAACCTAACCACTAGTAGGATATCGAGTTGTGTTATAACCAGGCCACTACGGAGAAAAGGGACTCCATTATTTTAGAGGGAATTTTGTTCCATAGACAAGAAGAGTAGCCTAGAGGGATAGGGAGAGAGTACACAAAGAGGACTTTTTCACTATAGTAGCCCACAGGCCACATGTCTTACTTCTTTGGATTAGCAACTATATTCTATTTAGAGAAAGAGAGTGGAGTGGCCTCAACTTTGAGATGGGTTTTCTCTTGAAAGGGTTTCCTAGGATATATATTGTGTCATTTGTGGTTTGTGAGTATTTATCTTGTTGTTCTCTATTTTTTGCATAATTATAAATTGCATGCATATGCAATAAATAATAATTTATAGATCTAGAAATCTAAACAGAAATGAATCCCAATAGTGTATATTTTGGATTTTTACGTATAATTTATCAGATCTGTTGTGACAAACTATCTAGTGGACTATCCATGAACATTTACAGATCATATTGGTATAATAGTAGGTTTATTTAGGTATATTGTGGATATTTGTAGGGCATCTAGATCGACTATAACAAAGGTCATAAAATCCTAGTAATGGCTGACGAATATGTGAATATCCCTCCTGATCCTGCATAGGAGAGGTTTTTGCAGATGGAATCACAAGTTGCAAATATAAACCATAATGTGAATCTCCTCATGGCGATCTTGAAAAATAAACTCTAGTTATTCGGAGAAGATTGTGGTTTTAACACAATGGTATGATGAGAAGGAAGATTAGGAGATCGGGAGGAAACAAAGGAGCCAAAGAAAGAACCCAAAAAAGATCAACCCTCTTAGAGTACCATGAACCATTCATAGTCCCTGTTCAAAATGGAAGCAAAGGTTGATATGAAGTTGTACCAAGGTGAGTTCAACACTCTGAAGCTAAATCAATGGTTGAAATAATTAGAAGTTTATTTCAATGTTCATCATATAGAGGAAGAACAAAGGATTCCATTTGTGTGGCTAAAATTAAAGGGCCATGGCCTCACTTGGTAGAAAAGCCACATGGAGACCTTGACGTTAGAGGGAGATCCTCCAGTGACTAAGTGGGAGGACTTTAAAACCCTCATAAAGTCATAATTTTACCCTATCGGGTATGTAGAGGATCAATGGATCTGATGGCACTACTTTAGGCAAACGCAAGGGTAGAGTGTACAAGAGTACACCACAAAATTTAGAAACATGGCCATAATGATGGGTATTTTTAATATGGAAAAATCATACACTCAATTGTAGAGGTTAGATAACACTCATATTTAGAAGAAATATGTATAAGGTGTAGCATTTTCTGTTGGAAACATCACATGGAGACCTTGACGTTAGAGGGAGATCCTCCAGTGAATAAGTGGGAGGACTTTAAAACCCCCATAAAGTCACAATTTTACCCTATCGGGTATGTAGAGGATCAATGGATCTGATGGCACTACTTTAGGCAAACGCAAGGGTAGAGTGTACAGGAGTACACCACAAAATTTAGAAACATGGCCATAATGATGAGTATTTTTAATATGGAAAAATCATACACTCAATTATAGAGGTTAGATAACACCCAGATTTAGAAGAAATATCTATAAGGTGTAGCATTTTCTGTTGGAAACATCACAAGTACCAAAAATCAAAAGGTTCTCTAAGGTCTTTTGGAAAAATCAAACCTCATGGGTGAGCCAAAGGCAAGTTTTAGCATGCCCTTGTGGACCATCTTGGATTTTCCTTCGATAGTTGCGAGGGTTCACCCAAAAGTAAATTGAGTATCCTCGAGACCAGATTACATAAAGGTTGATTCTCTTTGACAAGTACTAGATCAGACAACTAGTTTTTAGCCACTTCAATTTGAATTAAGAGATATACAACCCGCAAGGAATCCTCATATCCTTCCAAAAGTATCTTTCTCATTAATTATCTAAGGAGGGAAGGAGTCAATTTAATTCTATAAATTCAAGGGATTGGAGAGCTGAACAACAAGAGAAGTTTATGTATTGTAATGTTGTCAAAATTTCCCCAAGTAATAAAGAATTCCATTATTTTGAGATTTTTTCCACACTTCAATGAGAGAGAGAGCTTGCAAGAAGATTTGAGAAGGAAATCCTTGCCAAGAAGCCAAAGGGAACCCTTGCCCTTATTTTTTCTCTTGAAGTGTCTTTTACATCTATTGTAACTCTACCAACAACTAATAAAGAGGTCCTTTTCCCCCAAGTTTTTTGTTGGCTTGTTTCTCATAGTTTCTTGTGTGTTTGTTCTTCATTGTTTAGTTTAGTTTCCATGTATTGTTTTTCACTAATTACAGTGCATTGCTTGACTTATTTTTAATCAATCACATCATTTTTTTGTGTGTGAGTCTTATGTAGGAAGCAACCAATTGCAATGAAAGAGGAATTAGGACACCCTTGCCTCAAATTCCAATACACAAAATCGGAGACCATACCATTATTATTATTTTTTGGTTGTTTCCAAGATTTTTCTCTCTGTTTTTCATTCTTATTATTTAGTTAACAGTCTGCGCAAACTTGCAGACGACCTATTGGCCTGTTTGCAACCTACTTTAGCTCTGTTTATTTTTTAGGCCTCCCTCGCAACTATCGAAGAAAAAATCATGACTATACTTATGAATGTGTAGACTATAGCCTGTGATCGTGCAAACAACAAGGAATTTTTCATTGTAATTTCCTTTTTCCTGAGTGACAGACAACCTTTAGGGAACTTCCTACACTCCTACAAATTTTTTGTACCCTAGATAGGCTTGATTTTTTCTTTTCTAACCATTATAGTGAAGATTATTTCTTATCTTTTTGCTTTAACATTTGTAAGTTGGGACTAGGATTAGTGTGACTAAGAAAGAGAGTAGGATCTCCCCCCTTGCACCCCTTGGCAAACTTGTTGGGGATCCAAAACATTTCTAAAGCACCACCTACCATCTCCCCTGTTAATTGGAAATTTACACATAACTTAACTATGAAGGAGTAAGCGTCCCCCCTATACGTGCATCTTTTCTTGTTTTGAAATCAATTATATCAAAATTGAGAGTGGTGTTATTAAAGAGAGTAGGACCTCCCCCCTTGCACCATTTGGAAAACCTATCAACAATTTGAAATGTTTCTTAACGCACTACATACCCATCTCCTTATAGGCTCACATAGTTCAATAAGAAAGAGTAAGCTTCCCATTATACACATATATTTTCTTTTTTGGAAGGAACAACATCACATAGTCTAAATAGGGGGATTTTTAATTGATCAAGTGATATCCATTGTTGCAAACACATTATGGATTTTCACCATTTACACCTTGCACACACATCACTCACACACTAAGTTCATCTAAAATTCTTGCAACTTTTATACCATTGGAAATTTGTACTTGGTTTATTTGAATCTCATTTGGCACACCCTAAGCAAAGTAAGACTCTTTAAAAGAAACATTAAATTAAAATCACTTAATATCCCCACCGGGGCCACAAAATATTTATAGTTTAGGTTAGGACCACGGGGGAAGGCATCACAATAATCCATCATGGTTGTTTACATTGAAACATAGAATTTGTGTTTTGAGGGAGCTTAAAATCCTACACAACCTAGTATCAAAATCTAGTGATGAGAAGAGAACCATGTGGGGGTAAGGCCTATACTTTAGACTATCGTAGGCCTCCTTGGATCTACCGATTCTTGGTAGGGGCTCTGGGTCCAAAGGTGCTAACTAGAAGTTGATATCTCTCTTCCCCACTAGGATTAGGTAGCTCAGTGGCCAAAATCTAGGGCATCTTTCCCTATAGGTGGTAGGTGTGGGAGCACTTGCACCTGGAGGCGATTTCGAACGATTGTTGGAAGCATTGCCAATTTATTCAAGATGTCACCCTAGTACCCTTTTTTATAACCTTATTTCCATACCTTTGTTGATTTTTCGGCCAATGTCTTGAGACCCCACTGTTGGAAAATCTTCAAAAGGTCCAATTATTGATTGAGTGGAAGGACTTAGGTCATTAAGATTTTTTTTCACAATAGAAAACCTATTGCCAATTTTTTTTCTTTTTTATTGTTTCACACATTAATATTTTAAAGGAAATATTAACCCTTTTATTTTTCGCTTTATCTTATGTTTTCATAATTTGGTTTCCTAAACATGCCCCCTCACAATTTTCATACACTTACTAGGGCACCATAGGGGAACCTATAGTTACCCTCCACTTTAGTCGCCTACAAGGCCTTCCACCCATACTAGGAGGATTTCTTGGTCTTTCACTAACTTGACCTTCCCACTCGAGGATGAAAACATCTTTCTACTTTGATAGGCTCAACCATCCTTGGTGCTACTTTGTTAGGAATCAATTTCTCTCAAGGTACCAATAGTACGCCCCCTCAAGGTAACACTAATACGACTCCACAAAGTAACACTATCAGACAACAACAAGGTCATACCACACATACCATCCCATTTGTAGATTCATTGATTTTCCCAGATCCCTCAAAACTCATGAATGGCCCCATAGCCCACGATCCTGCATGGTTAGTTATGCCGACCAAATTACCATCAAACATTCCAAAATTTGAAGTTAAGCATGGAGAGGACCCATCTAACCATGTCATGTATTTTCATTTATGGTGTTCCTCCAACAACATTATTGAAGGCTTAGTTAGATTGGGAATTTTTCAATGTACCCTCACTGGCTTTGCAACCAAATGGTATGTAATTGAGGCTTCACGTGCACATGGCACCTTTGAATCCTTAGCCATATCTTTTATCATCTTTTTACATATCTGAGTTCATTGTGACACAACACTAGAATTATTAACCCACTTTCAACATACTATTTCCACACATATCTCTAACCATTTTCACGAGTGGTGAAAACATCATAGTATGTGTAAGGTGGAAATTTCACCACCCTTTCTTTTTTATTTCTTCCTCAAATTGATTTCTTTAGTTATAGAAAAATATGTTGCAACGACCCTACAAAAGAATGAAGAAGAAGCCATTTCCAAAGCTCAGTAATTTGAGCTTATATATACACAATCAAGGTACCTTTACTCTATTATTCCCTATGCTCCTCATCTACAGTCTTTCATGTAAGACAAACTTGGGGCATCTAATGTTGTTGATGAATTGATTGAAAATGTTACCCAATTTCAACCTGGGAACCATACCCCATATCAAGGAAGCACATACGAACCACCTCCTTCTCACTTTCTTGGTACATTTGTAACACCAACAACATTTGCTGCAAGGTATTATCCCATTTCCACTGCACACTCTCCTAACTCTCCCATAAAAGGAAATCAATACCCAATACACACATCAGAAGGCACATTGACCTCCCAACCTACCTACACAAAATCGACCCAAGGGAATACATATTTTCCTTTCCCAAAACTATCACAGAATAACCTTGCACCTAAATATAATGCAGGTGTTAATTTTGTTCAACCTTCCTTCCCTTGGCAACAACATTCATTTAAAAAACTCAACACTACAAATCCATCCAAAAAAAATAAAAAACAAGGGAAGAACAAGAAGAAAGGAAACCAAGGATGGGGGGGAACCCACAACAACAACAACCAACCAACCAACCAACCAAAATGCGAAAACTTGGGGAAATCCCCCCAATCAAAACCAAGGTACTAATAATCCGCAAAAACTGAACAAGGATACTAGTCTTCAGACTACTCACGCTTACGCAATTTGTGGAGAGTATGGACACTACATCCATCAGTGCCCTCAACTCCCAAAGTTTAAATGCATGAGAGAGGCTACGGGGTAGAGGGTGTTATCGTTTTGTATTTTTGAGGTTGAGGGAGTAAATACATTGGACAACATCAAATCACTTTTGAAGCTGGGATCTAGCCCTACCAGCTTCAGAGAGGGATCTCTCTTTATGATTTACTTGGTTTTTAAGTTGATCTTAGGGTAGTTATAATTATGCTTGTTTGTTTGTTTGAATTTGGTTGATTGGTTTGGTTGGTTGTTTTGATCAAATTACTTTCTTTCCATCGGGCTATGGACTCAAAGAATGTTGGATATCGCATCAATATGTTTAAAAGAGTAATCATAGGGCAAGATAGTTGCTTTTACTGGATCTTTAAAGTGAATAATGAAATTGAGAAGAGGTAATTTCAGTAATGATTGAAAAGCATTTAAGAATTTTTCAATTAGACTTCAGAAGAAGAACATATAGATTGTAAAAATAGTCCAAATAAGGTGTTCAATTAACAAATCTTATTTTTCACACTTCCTGTTTTACAATTAGATTTTTAGATGATTATAACACAGAGAACAACAGTGAAAACAACAATTACAATAGGAAAAACATCACCAGTAATTTGCAGCACAAGAATCCTGTGAAAGTCTTTGTATTATTAACGCTCCAGTAGCGTGGAAAAAAGTACAATGCTTAATAGAAAAATAACACTGATCAGGAACCAACCCCCAATACGTCGAATGAATGAAGTATTTAAACAAAATTTACAGAAAGATTACAATGAATGGTGCATTGACATGACTATCTATTATTAACTACAAAATAACAGAATGACCACTGTTACCAAAAAAGGTGAATTTGGTGAAGTGATCTAGATGTCTGGCACTATTTTAGCAGATAACAATTGCTAAGTTGTCACAATCTACGTGTTGCGCTGGATGTAGTTGATCTTTTCTTTAATCTTGAAATTCACATAGTTTATCCCACTGCTCTTCATCTGGGATGGTGATTTTTGTTGCTTTGTGGTAGATCTCATCTACCTAGGTATATTTAGCAAATGTAGGCTTTACCACGAAAAATATTTATCTCATGCTGAATGAACATAATATTGCTGATAGCTTCGGAAAAATCTCTCCCTGTCATAACACCTTTAATGTGGGAAGATTTAGAAGTATCCTTTGTAATGTCTTTAATATTTTTCTTATAATCTTCCGTGGTCATCATTTTTTCATTAATTACAAATAAATAAGGTAGGACCCTCTTTGTTAATGCCTCTATTTTGGTGAAAAATATATTGACTGCTACTTCCAAACTGTGACATTTTTCTGTAAGCTGCACAATCAAATTTATCTTTGTAAGAACTTTCTTTACTTCTAAAATTGTCTCTGTCCTGTCATCTTCTCCCAAATCATCCAGCTCATACCTATTTTTGGAATTGAGAAACTTGATGATGTTGTTGGCTGTGGCAGGCATATCTCCCAACTCATTGTTAATAGTGGAAATGGCTTGATTGTATTTCTCAATCAACTCTTTCCGTTCAAATGTAATCTGAATACATGGCCATATTTCATCCATGGCTTCAATTATATTGTTCCATATAATTTCCTTAACTTGAGCCAGTGTGTGGCCAATGGAGGATTCAGTTGCAAATTTCCGCCATGCTTCTATCTGCTTTTGAGCTCTCTGTAGCTCTTCTGTATGGAAAGTTTCAGTCTTTTCCTTCTGGTCTTGTAGAATATTAACTTGAGCATGCAATATTTTAATTTCTTCTTGAGTTTGGAGAGACATATTCTCCACTGCACTAGCCAGATGATATGCAATATTCCCTGTGTTTTTTGTAGAAGAGGTAGATGTCGGAACTGCTGTAAGAGGTACAACTTCCAAAGGGACAATAGACATTCTGGCAAATTGCTCCTTTTCTTTGATTATTTTATCAATCTCCGTTTCCATTTGTTTCAACTGTACATTTTGTTCCATGATGAGCTTCATCATGTCTACCTTCTGTGACTCTGTTTCTTCAATGTCTTTGGCCAAAGGATCTTCTGTGGCTGGTAATTTCAACTATTTTCTCAATGATGCTATGTCAGTATTATTCATTCTTATGATCTTGTCTGTTGCATTGATGTTCGTAGGATCATATCCTATCTTTATTACCAAGTCCTCCAAAGTTTTTATCCTTGTGCCTTTGGCAAGTGAAGAAAATTTCTCCATCTTCAATTGTGACTGAACATTAGCTAAATTAACTTGCAATTTAGACAAACTCATAGCAGTGTTAGTGAGTGTGGATAAAATCATTTTACCAGTTTGTTTGTGCATCTCCATTTGATCAATGGGATGTATGTCTTTTACATCAAATTCAAATGAATTCTCTTTGTAATATGATGTTTCCTTGGGCTGTGGGATCTGTGCTTGGAGGAAGGCCATCTGCATTTTTCCTTTCTCTAAGTTAAAGGCTGGTAGTAGTCTACTTCTAGAATTGATTATATGTATTGATCTTCAAAGCTTCATTTCTCACTTTAATCTCTTTGAACATATCAAATATGCTCTTTTCTCTCTCCCTTGTGGTAGATGTGTTGGTTTGCATAAATTGTTGTTGATCTCGTGAAGCTGTCGAGGCGGTAGGAGAGAGTGTAGTCTAATCACCCACTAGTGAGGAAACAAGTGTCTCTTTGGTAGTGACAATATCCTCTTAATCTAAATCATTGCTTAGGCTCAATTTCGAATTGATCTTGGTTTTCTTCTTGTACATGATTTTTAAGTCTTCACTGGGAATGTCAGTCACTGGAGGTGACTCTTCTTCTTTGTTCCTTTTTCCTGTTTTCTCCTGTGTAACAAGAGTCTGTAATGTTGAAGTTGACACCAATTTCTCATCTACCTCTTGGAGAGTGTTTTCAGTCCATTCTAGTTGGTTCTAGTATCTCTCAATCATTGGTTTGGATGTACGAAAATAAATCGTAGATTTTTTCTCTACCCTTAACTTGGAGATGACACCGAATGGATCATCTGACCATGTAAAGCTGAGGCTGAATTGCATTTCTTTCAACAATTTGTTTGCTTCTTGATCTACTGCCCCGCTGTTGCAGATGAAAGGTCATATTTATGTTTTGATCTTGAATTGAGACTTCTTCTTGGCAGACACAAAATGAATCTCATCCACATTGAGAATTTTCCTGATGTATTCTAGAGTGAAAATTCTCATTGGCAGGAATTTTGGCAGTTTGTAAGGAGCAAGTTCACACCCATTTATCCTTAACTCCGTGTAATTTTGGTAAGGATACCAATCTCCTCTCTGCACTTGGTCTGGTAACTGCAAAATTTTCCTGATTTATTCAATGATTCTTGGCTCTGAATTGTTGCTTAGGAGACTGAGTGCTGGATGTACAAACATTTCTATTAATTGTTTGTATCAATATTCTTTTTGCTCCTTCATTACTAGTGTAGTCCAGAAGATGGAAGATTGTTGACTTCCCTCTTCATACAACTTTTGTAATGAAATCTCGAGGTTGTCTCCGTGAAAATACAAAAACATATATAGTAACACAGAAGCATATTTAAATACTTCCTTAGTTTGGAATTTGAAAAATTGTTCATGGATGGAATCTGCGTGGAATTGGCTGAAATTGAACAAGAAGGAAGGTTTGGAATTTGTGGAGAAAATAGAAAGAAAATGTATAATAGCCTCATCTACCCACTGATATGAGTAATAACCAAGGAGGTAGGAGGTGATAGTGATGATCTTACTTGGCTTCTCTCAAGGAAAATGGAGGATGGACAGGGAAGATTTTTCTTGGGTAAAGGGGCATCTTCAATCAAGAAAAGCTCAAGAGTTTTGTCTCTTTTTGCACAGTCCAACTTCTGATACAATTCAGTGAGGGTTTCATGAAAGAAAGGAGTGGAATTCTCTTTAATAGGTGCTTTCATCATTTTATCTATTGATTGGGCAGTTATGGTGAATAAAATTTCTCCTATAGGGCAATAACCGCTCTTTGACTAGGTAGATAACAAGAATGACATTTCCTGATGAATTCAGGGGTAATGTGGGTACGAGGAAAGCTATAATGGGGAAAATTGGATTCCCGCAATCCAATATCATCTGAATTATCAATAAACTTGTCTTCTAGCCAGCAGTACATTTCAAACAAATCAAGCTCACACACAGTTTCATGAATTTTGTAGTCTCTGTCCACTAAAGGAATATGATGAAAATCGAAGGGAGGGTGGATCAGAGGACTTATGGGTTCTTCCTGTCCCTTATATTTAGGAGGCATGATGGGATTGGGTTGAGAATACTGATGGAATGGTGATTATGTATGTTTGGAGGGTGCCGAGATGGAATGGGATTTGAGAAGACAAGAGAACAAAGGTAATGGTTGCCACGATGGTTAACTAGTGTGATGTTCAGGTGGGTGAGACTATTGTAATTCGAAATGGAAAACCTATCACAGAAAGATGATATTAGCAAAGGGTGGTTTCGGTAAACTATGAATGGGCGGAAGAAAGGACTTTATAGTTTTCAAGCTTTCCCGTTGATGGTGGCGTGGGTTTGTTACATTAACGATTAAGTAATTAAATTACTTAACAGATTGATTTTGGAGGGAGTGGATGTGATTAGCAGGAGCAACAGATAGATGAGGTGGTGAGAGGGGATTGGTGGGAGTGTAACAGGTAGGGAAATGGTTTCGTGCGACAGAGAAAACCATTTTGGAGGGGGCGTGAGGTGGTTAGTGCTTTCAGGAAGGGGGGTGTGAAAGCATAGGATGGCGCCACGTTGAGGTGAGGGCGGAGTTTCAATACCCCCCTCGATGGTAAAATTTGGATGGTGGGGGGGGGGGGTGAAACATAATATCTGTCGTTAGATATGAAAAGGGGATTTCGGATGATGGGAAAGGTGACAGGGTTTATCATGATGTGATGGAGATATGGTGGGGTAAGGAGATGAATGAAATGGTATATGATTGGACGTGTGGTGTGGTAGGAAAATAAACGAAATGTAAACGGAGGAATGATTTTTCGGGTGGGGGAATTAGGAATAATGGAATAATGCACCAAATGTGTTTTGATATACAGAACCTTAGAATAAACCTTTATTCCTTTTCTTTTCTCCTGCGCATGCAAATACCTTTAGAATTTGACTTAGGATAAAAATTTCATGCTTTTCCTGAAATCACCATTCTTTTTCTACCTACCCTCTGATTTAAATTATTTTTCTAAGTTAACGTTTTCTCTTCTTGCTTTGCAGGGTGCATTTAAACTACCAGGCCCAGATCGCTTTTTTTTTTTAATGAAAATATACCTTATCCTATCACTTTTTTTTCCTAGAAAGAAAAATCGTAATTTTCATTATCAAGAAAATTAAATGTTATAAATGCCCTTGGCATATGCAGTAAGTTAACCATGGTCAGCAGAAATAAGTTGCAGAAACTGTATCAAAATTTACAAAATTCACCTACTCAGGTTTACTGATACAAGTTCAATTACATATATATTTACATATCCATATTTTTGTGCAATAATATTAACAAAATAAGGTTGGAACTAGGGCTCATTTGCCCTCTGTAAAAGTTGGTCTATATATGGTCTATGGTAGTACTGATAAACCTGTGCCTTTGTGTGCTCTTTGATCAACCATTCTCTTCATGGGTGATTCGTTGCCTCTTTCAATAACCTGTCCGCGGCTGCATTGCGTTCCTTGTATATATGAGTGCAAGAAACAAAATCAGATTGTGCTTTTACAAATAAAACATCATTCAGTATTGTTCTGAGTGAGAATGCATGGCATTTAGTTGTACAATTGAACCAGTTTATGACTATCTTTGAGTCCTCAAAGATTTGTAAGTGTCTGCAATTTTTGGATGTAGTGAAGTGTAACATCTGTCGAAGGGTTATGAGTTCCGCATAGTTGTTGGTGCTATTTCCCAGCCCCAGAATGATATGGAAGTAATGTGATTCAGATTTGTATAAGATGATGCCTCCACCGCATCCCAGATCTTGGGCAATGCCATCGAAGTATGCCCAGGGAATCCTTCTATCAATGACCTCAGGGGTGATGTGCCTTATCCGGGTATGTTGTGTCTCCTCTAGGATCTCTGGGTAACTCGTTCATATCTTTGGGATGATCAGAGCCCAAATAATTTGTTTTCCTTGAAAAATATTGTTGTTCTTGCATATCCAGATATGCCAGGAGACTATCAATGGCAAGTTCCTTGATTTCGGGTTCGATGCATTATTCCACCAGTTATTCCAGGCCATATTCACATCCTCCCCGGACCAAGAATGTGCTATCTTAAGGATCTATAGGACTTGTGCCCAGACATTTTGAGTTGTCGGACAATCAAGGAAGAGATGGTTGGTGTATTCCTCCTCATTTTTGCAGAGGACACGCCAAGTAGGTCCAGGGAAACGTCGTTTCCTAATATTAGATCTAGTCGGGACTTTGTCCTCGATAATATTCCACATAAGTAATCATGAAGGAGGAAGGCCTTGTAGCTTCTAGATGTTCCACCACCAATACTTGCAGGCTTCAGGTTTGTGTCTTGCATGAATAATTATGTACCCCTCCTTAGGGGAATATTTCCCATTATGTGATAGTCCCCATAGCAGCTCATCCCTTAATCTAACATATGATTCTGTTAAGGCTCTCAAATAAGTTCCCTAATCCAAGTGTCATCTATTAGGGATGTCTAGAGTAGATCTTGATAACCAGGCTTGCTGATATATTGTTGTATTATGGGGGTATCCTATATGTGCTATATAGTAGATGTCTTTTTTATTCAGATTATCTACTAGGGCTTGTGGAAGGAGATGTGTGTTCCCACAGGCTATCCATGGATCAATCCCAATATGGGCATCCTCTCCGTTTCCAATCCTCTAGGTGAGACCCTTTCTAATGGTATGGAGAGTATTCAAGACTACCCTCCAAATGACCGAGATTCTCTTTCTGTTCCAGGTAGGTAGTCTTAACCTATCCAACAGTGGTATCGACCAGATGTATGTTATGAAACTAGCTCACAAAAGGATAGAAAATATATATCAACGCCTTAGAATTCAGCCTCTTCAAGAGGGAAACCTCCATTACATTACACAAATGAACAATTCATGGATGATACAAATGACAAGACCCCCTTTCTATATATAGGAGTCTAAGGGGTCATAATATAATCAGAGCTGACATAACAATAATAATGTAAGGGCACAATAATAACAATAGTGGGCTTCTATGGAGAACAATAATAACAATATAGGGACTACATGGGCACAAAAATATAATAAGGGGGTTGTACTAATAACAATAAGGGGTTACACTAGTAGTATAGGGACCTAACACGCCCCTCTCCTTCAAAAAGTGTTGTCCTCAATGCTTGGGTAGTTCTTGATGCTTTTGTATAAAATTCTTGTCCTCCCATGTGGAATATTCAGCGGGTAAGTTCTTCCACTTGATGAGATACTCTGAAATTGATCGATTTCATAGCTATCAGGTTCTTGTTTCTATGACTGCTCCAGGCTCCAATATGATTTTTCCTTCCTCGTCAAGTTCCGATAATATTGTTTGAACTGGGATCTTCTACAACTTTTGAATGAGTGGCCACACTTCTTCGTCCTTCTTCGATATATTTGTTGCTTCATTTATCCAATCTGGTTGGATAATATAAATAGCACAAAGCAATGCTTCCTCATCCTCATCCTTTCTTGAGAGTGCATCTGCAACAACATTTTTGCTTCCCTTTTTTGTAGATGATTTCAATGTCATAACCCAACATATTTGTGATCCATTTTTTCTGTTCTTCTAAAGATAATCTTTGTTCTAAAAGGTATTTAAGACTATCATGATCCATTTTTACCTTGAAGTGTCTTCCCATTAGGTAAGGTCGTCATTTCTTAAGTGCATGTAGTATCACTAACATTTCTTTCTCATAAATATCTTGCTTGAGATGTAGCCGTAAAAATACCCAATCGCCTACATCAAAACTTCTTTCACTGCGATGTTGATATGCCCGTTGTTTCATTTGATTATGCACCAAAGTGGCGTTATCCTTTAAAAGTTGGAGAACTTGTTGTTGATGTTCAATGTGATCTTTCACTACTTGAATCTTTTTCTTCTTGATATGTCCTATCTTGAGCGTTTAAGGAGTCATAATTTCTTCCAATGCATTACAAGATATGGTTGGATTCATTTCTTGATGCTCGATGTGATCTTTCACATCTTGAGAATTTTTATTCTTGATATGTCCTTCTATCTTGATAGTTTGAGGAGTGGTAATTCCAACCAATGCATTACAATATATGGTCGGATTCATTTCTTCTTTATTGATGTGATCTTTCACTTCTTGAACCTTTTTCTTCTTGATATGTCCTTCTATCTTGCGAGTCTGAGGAGTGGTAATTCTTGCCAATGCTTTACAAGATATGGTCGGATTCATTTCTTCCTTCTTTGAGGTTGGTTCCTGTTGTCTATTCTCTTCTTTTGATTTTTCTTGATTCTTTTCTTCCTCCTCTTCATAATCTATGTAAAATAATTTCTTCTCAGCACACTTATGACCTTTAATGTATTTTCTATCACAATTGTAACAAAGCCCTTTTTCTCTTTTTTCTTCCAATTGTTGTCATGTAAACTTTGTAGGTTGTGGAAGGCTAAGAGAAAAAACACTTCCATAATTATAGTCGTGAGTGGTGGGATTCCTTGTTTCCATAATTTCGTTTCAATTTTTCTTGTCAACTTGAATGTCTTCTCCAATGAATCACGTTCCCAAAGACGAACCTCATGTTGAATGTTATGCTTTAAAGTCCCTATGAAGGCATCAATCCTTTTCTTCTATGGAATATCATTTACCCTTATATTAAAGTTTTGAAAGTCCTCAATGTGGTTTTCCATTAAACCCTTTTGTTCGAGATTTATCAATTGGCTAAAGAAGGTGTTACTCTTTGTATCCTCATAATGTGCTAGCATTTCTTCCGTGAAAATTGACCAAGTGACAAGTGCTTTAAGAGAAAAAAGCCCTTTATACCATAAAAATTGATTTGGTTTTAAATATAAAGATGCAATATGTACCTTTTGTAACAGTTGAACTTCATGTAGATCAAAATATTGCTCCATCTGTAGTATCCAATTTACAGGATCCTTGCCAACAAACTTCCTCATATCACCTTTTCTTGATTTTAGGATCTTGATCTTGAAACGATTGTAACTTGGTAATTTCAGATCTCCAAGTTCTGCAATTGTGTCCTGTAGTAGCCCTCTGACTCCTCTTTCTAACCCCACAAGTCAGATCAGAATTTGATTCTCCAATAAAAAGTTATGCCCAATCTCCTAAGATGACTTGATTATATAATGTTTTAGTAGAGAGAACTTGTATGACGTGCCACATGTCACTATTTTGACCTTCGGATCTCAAAAATATACAGAAAAAACTACAATATGTCCTCTTTCTGCAACTTCTTACGAAATTTCAATTTTTTGTTCAGAGAGAAAGTTATGACGATTTTCCCAAGGTCACATGTTTATAATGTAATTCGAGAGTCTGCAAAACCCTAAATTCCTCATAATATATCTCTGCAAATAGTGAGAGAAAAGATCTAAGATTCAGACCCAAGCTTCACCAAGCTTTCTGCTAGAATTGGTTTTAATTTCAGAGTCTGAACCTTTGTAGAAATAATATTATAGTGAAAATTCCATGATGGCCTGTTTGAGATGTAATTCTAGAGCTTGCGAAAACCCTAACTTCCTCAAAGTATATATCATAAAATATAACGAGACAAGATCTGAAATTCAGACTCAAAGTTCAAAGCAATCGCTTCTCAAATGGGTTTTTGTTTTAGCTTCTGAAAATTTGTAGCAAAAAAGTTATAGCGAAAATTCAACGATGACTTGTTTGGAGCAGTGAAACCCTAGAATCCAAAGCTATGATACCAAATGTTATGAAACCAGCTCACAAATAGATAGAAAAGATATATCAACACCTTAGAAATAAGCCTATTCGAGGGGGCAACCTCCTTTACGTTACATAAATGAAAAATTCTTAGATTATACAAATGATAACCCTCCTTTCTATATATAGGAGTCTAAGGGGTCATAATATAATCAGAGCCGACATAACAATAATAATGTAAGGGCACAATAATAAAAATAGTGGGCTTCTATGGGGAATAATAATAACAATATGGGGACTACTTGGGCACAACAATATAATAAGGGGATTGTACTAATAACAATAAGGGGTTACACTAGTAGTATAGGGACCTAACAATGTATTTGTAGGTGATCACTTCAGTCCATAGGCTTCTTTGTTTCAAGAGTAACCAACCCAATTCTGCTGCAAGAGCCTGTGTGAAGGCAGATAAATTTTTTAACCCCCACCCACCCCATTATTTGGGGATAGCTATACTGATCCATTTGACCCAAGAATATAGCTTCCCCTCTTTGTTTCCTTTCCATAAGAAGTTGCAGCATATTCTCTGAATCCTTTGTATAATTCCTTGTGGGACTTAGGCCAGGGACATCCAATAAACCGATGTGGCTTCGAGGATAGATTTGATAAGCACCAATCTTCCTGCCTTGGATAGTAACCTGTGGCTCCATAGATTAAGTCTCATTTCAATCCTTGTGATCAACCATGTCCAGTCTGCTATTTTGTAACCATAAGGTTGTATCTTAAATCCTAGGTACTTTAACCCATCTGTGAGGGCCTATATTTGAAAAGGGAAGTTTTGAAGAGAAATATTGGTTTCCTGTTGTGTACATATTGACAGGGTTATGATGGATTTAGCCTGGTTAAACTCCATTCCTGAGGCCGAGCTAAAACGCCTCAGGGACCCTATGAAGTTAATAATGTCCTAAATGCCACCATCCAAGAAAATGAGGATGTCATCCACAAAAAGGAGATGAGACAGAGAGCATTGATCTGTTATCTTTAGGGCCTTGATATTCCCAGCCACCTTCACCACTGCAATCCTTCTGCTAAGGCCTTCCATGACCAAGAGGAAGAGTAGGGGGGAAAGAGGCATCCTAGTCTGAGGCCCCTCTCGACCTTGAAGGTGTGGGAGGCTGATCTGCTGATTAATATAGAAAAGGAGACTGATGTAATACAACACATGATCCATCTGATAAAATCAGGAGGGAAACCTAGGTGGGTGAGTAACATCCAGAGATATAGCCAACTGACCCTATCAAAAGCCTTTGAGAGGTTAATTTTAAGCATCATTCCTTTAATGTTCTTCAACTTGATGGAGTGGATGGCCCCTTGTGCCATACCAATGGCCTCATGGATTTCTTGATTTTGTAAAAAGGAAAACTGTTCTGGGGAGATGTGCTCCAATAGAATAGGTTTGATTTGAACAACTATAATCTTGGAAATGATTTTATAGAGGCAATTGTAGAGGGATATAGGACGAAAGTCATTAAAGGAAAGAGGAGAGTCAAATTTGGGAATAAGGACAATGAAAGTGGAGTTGATGGGTTGATGTAGTCTACCACTGATGTGACATTCTTCCACAACCGCTAGAAGGTCAGGTCCAAGGATATCAAAGAAAGTAAAGTAGAACTCCACAGGCCAACCATTTGGACCTAGGCTTCTATCTCTTTTGAACCATTTCAGGTTGCTCTCCAATTCCCCCAGGGAGACAGGCTTCATGAGATCCTCCAGTCTTTTAGGTTCCGCGAATTTGGAAAAGTGCCCAATAATCCGAATAATATTAGGCAATGTAGCAACTGGAGGGGCTTTCAACAACTGTTTGAAGTGAGAAATGCCAAGCTGTGAGAGAAAAGCATGAGTTTTTGTTGGCGATCTTTGGTCAGAGGGATCTGCCATATCGTGTTGCTGGCTTTCCTTTCGTTTGCAAATTTGTGGAAGAATTTAGTGTTTCCATCCCTCACTTGTAACCAGATGGCCCTGCTTCTAAGTCGCCAAGTTTCTTCCCAGGCCAATAAGATCTTAGATCTCTAGGCTTCCATCTCAACAAGCTATACTTTTGACTCAATAGAGTTGTAGCCTATGCCATGCTCATCCGTTAGATTGGTTATCTGGGATTCTAATTTAGATATGGCAAGTTCCTCCCTGGCTTTCTTCTATTTGGCCCAATCGATCGAGATTCACTTGTGGTTGTACAAGTTATTGCAGAAGCCAACAACATTCCACCTCCTAGTTGTAAAGGGATGAGAAATCTAGTAGTCTGTGACCATCTTGAGGTAGTCAGGGTCTTCAAGCCAGGATGAGTTGAACTTGTAGGGGGCTCGAGGTTTGACACTGGGGCCATCCAATTCCAAATATATTGGTGAGTGATCAGATATACCTTTAGAGCCCACTCATTGTTTGAAGCTGGTGAGAGTCATCAGCAGGTCTTCATGGATAAGGAATCGGTCCAGTCTTCTCCCTAAGGCATCTCCACCTATCCTTCTGTTATGCCAGGTGGGCATCTTCTTATTCATAGGTACATCAATGAGTCCATGATGATCCAGCGGAGAGCTCAGTTGATCCGAGAGTGGATCAAGTTGTGAGTGATGGCCCGATGATTCTTCATGACCAATGGAGAAGTTAAGGTGACCCCCCATAATAGTTGAGGAGTCAATCATCGGGTTGTCCAGGAATAGTTTCCAAAAGTCTAGCCTATTTTGATAGGGGGCATATATATATTGATTATACGGATGTGTTTACCCATAGTAGCTGAGAAGAGATCCATACCAAGGAAACCGAGACAACCCCAAGAGGCGGTCACCTTGATGGTCCAAGGGTTTATCCCGAGGGCGAGTCCCCCATATCGGCCAACTACATCCATGGCTTGAAAGTGCCATCCAGACATGATGCTCAGAAGGACTTTTATAATCTGATTTGAAGGCCCCAAAGTTTCCTGAAGGAAGATTATGTCACAGGGTTCAAAACTCAAGGGTCTCTTGAGGGCCAGTTTTTTTTGGGGGTTGGCCAGACCCCTGCAATTGAAGGAGAGAAATTTCATTGGGAGACCTTGGTTGGGGTGTCTGCTGCTCTAAGCACCCAATCAATGGTATTTTGATGGCCCTGGGCAACATTATCCCCTGCAATTTTGATTTCTTTGGCTAATTTGGACGGTCTCCCCCTTGTGGGATTATGGTCAGTAGATACGAGGGATAAACCTAAGCCCAGAGCATTGGGGGTGGCTTGCCTACGAGGTCAGAGGTTATAGGAATGAGGGCCCAAGGGGGTGTAATCAGATGGCAAAGGGAAATAATTCAGGCCTATAATCGATGGAGGGGTAGTGGCAAATAAAGGTTGTAGAGGAGCAATTCAGCAATTAATGGGAGACGTTTTTAAACAAGTGGTGGGAGAAGACGAAATCACAAAGACAGATAAATGATTAAAATGCAAGAAAGAGGAGCGGGGAGCAGAGATAGTACCCGAAGGAAGAGCGACTTTCACCGCAGATCTGGATCTGGTCTTAGGAGGTGATGGAGACGACATCTAGGAGGCACTGGATGTCTATGCGGTGTTCCCAACATCTTCCATTGTTCGATCCGGATCTGGGGGTAGCACATCCACCATCGGCTCTTTAGATGGTCTATGCACTGAATCCTTAGTTGCAGAAGTTGAGTTCATGAGAAGGGGACAGTCTTTGTAGAGGTTTCCGACCTTGTGGCAGCGTCTGCATCAAAAAAGCACACCCTCATAGTCTAGGTTTTGTCTGCGAGTGAAATGTCACCAGAGTAGGGTGATCTTCTCCTCCATCTCAGCCCTAGTGTCCAAATGCACTAGAATACGGGCCATGGTCATGATCCCGGTCGATTCGAAGGATTGATCATGATCCAGGTAGGTGCCTAGGGCGTTCCCTATTCATTTGAAGATAATGGGTGTCCAGTATTGCAAAGGAAGACCTAGCTTCCAGACCCAGATAGGACCCACTCCCAACTGTTCTCTCTCAGGATTGAATAAAGGATCCCATCGCTTCAATAATACTGGTGCCATTTCTATGTGCCAGGACCTAGAAAGGATCCAGTTCGTGTATTCCTCTCGGTGGAATCAGAGGGAAAACCATCCCCTTCCTAGAACATGGATTATGGATAGATCTTTGAGGAGGGAGCCCCAGATTTCCTTAGTCCAGAGTCTCACCTACTCAACAGAGTAATTCCTCCCACGAACATGTTTAACTAGAACCTTCTCGGTAGTATTTTCCACCTCTCCCATTGTGAGGTCCTCTCCCAGGGCGAGCTTGATGTCTCTGTCTCTAGCCCTAAGACACTCGCCCTTTTTTTGTTTGTCTGTGCGCCAGGCCATCGGGTAGTCCTTTAGAAATCTATGAATGCCTTGATTAATAGTCTACGGGGTGGAGGGGGTAGATTTGGTGGTATGGATAGGGGAGCTAAAGCATCCAGAGCGAATGGGGGTGCTAGGGTTAGGGTTAGGAGTAATAGGGTTTGATGGACCACCAGGGGGATGAGGGTTTGCACAAAGGGTATCAGGTAGCAAACCAGAGATGGGCAAAAAACTAAGCGGAGTGGAGATGTGGGGTGGCTGTGGGAGTGGCACATCAAAAGATGGTGATGATTGCAGGCAGGAACCTAATAGGTTCAGGGTCTCTGGGGAGAGTGGGGGGAAGTCCAGCCCAGGAATGTCTTTGAGGTGAATAGTGGAGGGATGGGGCACAGATGAAGATGGTCAAACTTGAGCAAGGTAAGAGGATGACAGCAGTCACCGAGAAGCAACAAAATGACCTGAGAATGACACGGCGTGGTGTGAAGTCCTGTTGACCTCATGGGAATGAGGGTCCGTTGTTTTGTCCACCCCCTCCATGTTTTTGGAATTGCCAGTGAACGAAATACACTGTCGGGAGGAGTGGGTTGACCACCATAACAGTGAGCCCACAATAACCACAAGAGAGGGAGGTAAACTGTGCCGTTCCAGTGCCTTGTGGACATAAGAACCAGACTGTCAGTTGTCAGGCTGCAGGGTTAGGACCGCCATGGTAGAGGCATCGCCCTTGTGCAACTAGGGTTTCTCCATCACCGGTTCATTCAACATATTATTATTTCTTTCATAATATCTATAATATCACCTTATCATATCACTTATCTCATCATTCATTCAGATTAACATGTTGAATCAATTTTATTTCTACCTAGCTACTGATTTACCAAGATTAAACTGTTTGGTAAACCTTTATTCACTAACCTATTGAACATAAATTTAAATGTGTTCAATCATGATTAAACTGTATGATTTGAACTTAAATTTAGTCATTGTGGAGTTCAAAAACAATCTTCACACAACCTTATTTGATAATAAACTAAAAGAACTAACTTATCAGTAGTGGCATTTAGACTTGCATCACTTTCCGTTTTATTTTCTATTTTTCTTTTGTTGGGTTCTTGTTTCCTTTTTTCTTATTTTTTTTTTAACATACCCTCTTTTCATTTAATTTTGCATATATTTTTGGAAATCATTTGAATATTGAAATTATGTACAATATGAAATCACAAATACAAACTACTAAATCACCTTGAGATCCTATAATTTATAGGACCCTAACAGAGGAGCCAACCAACAATGTTTTGTACTACAAAATCCATTTCCCTATCAAGGAACCATAGCTACACATCATGAGGCCAGTCCCCCCTCCTTACCAGAATCAAGTTGAGGGTTGCTCTAATGATACCACAGGTCATGAAATTTATATGCAAGCAACATATGTCTTACTCTAGACATGTTGTCGTGATTATATAAACCTTCTGGAACCTAAACCTTCAACATTTGAAGCAATTCCCACCACCGTCAATACACCATATTTGACAATCCCATGACCTCCCATCAAACCTATTTCCAAGATGGTCAACGGACCATTGTGATGAACCACACATAATTCAAAGGTGGAATATAGTTATAGCATTGTAGACAACCTTGCATAATCTCCATTAGCCATGTCTACTTTGGATGTTCTTCAAACTTTTCCAACTCAATGAAAGGCATTAATTTCCACATTAGGAATTGTTGATCCCTCGGATTCTTGCTTAATCACCTTTGAATTGGACAACTCAAAACCATGATTACCATTAATAGTCACATTTTAAATTCCAACGAGCATCTGAAACACCACCATCCATTAGTGCATCATTGATGAGGGGGCATCAACCTGTATCTTGTCAAAATTAGTTTTCCATAAATTGGGTTCCCCCAAACTCACTACTTCCTCCACCACATTGAGGGCATATGATGGTCACCCATCATCTCATGTTGGACTTTTTCAGAATGTCCTAGTTGAACTCGACAGAAATACAATTCTCATTAATACCGAAGTCCTTGATGCTCCTCTCAATTACAATATCTTATTTTGATGAAGTTACATGTATGCCATGAAGGCATTCACATCATCAGTTTTTCGTACCATGAGCTTCCCACATAATGGGAACATCATGTTGGGTGTGTGTTATATTCATTCCAAGACTACCCCATGCATGGGGGGGTCATAGGGGGGAAAAAGCCCCCCATGTACGTTGTGCCAGGCACAACAGGGGGGGCAACGTGTTAGAAAATTATATATTTCAGCAATATTTTTTTGTGTTCCATTGCTCTGTAATATATAATTTTCTAACAACTAGTATTAGAGTCGAAGGTCTATTTGGCTAATAAACTCACAGGAGAGAAGGGTTCCTAGTTCGAGTGGGAGAAATGGTGGAAGATGGTAGGTTTAGGGTCGAAAAATTCAACGGCCAAAACTACCAGTTGTGGAAGATGCATATGGAAGATTATATGTATCGGAGAGATCTGTACCTACCATTAAGAAGAAAGACAAAGAAGTTGACAACTATGATAGACACAGAATGGGATATTATCGACAAAAAGGCACTTAGAACAATACGGCTGTGCCTAGTGTGTCGATAGCGTTTAATATTTCAAAGGAAACGACAACAAAGGATTTAATGTCGGCATTCACCAAACTATATGAAAAACCCTCGGCCTCAAATAAGGTGTTTCTTATGAAGCATTTATTTAATATGAAGAAATCAGAAGGTGGATCTGTTGCAAACCATTTAAATGATTTTAATATAGTTACAAGTCAGTTAAGTTTTGTAGGGGTAAATTTTGATGATGAAGTTAGGGCTTTGTTATTTCTGTGGTCATTGCCAGAAAGTTGGAATGGTTTAGTTATGGCCATTAGTAACTCCGTCTCTGGATCTAGTACTTTAAAGTTTGATGATGTTGTCGGTGCAATCCTTAGCGAGGGAATGCGATGGAAAAGCTCCGTTGAGACATCAGGTAATGTTTTGACTGCAGAGACTAGGGGAAGAAAAATGGAAAGAGGAAAGAGCTCTGGATATCGCAGTAAGTCAAGAAAAGGCATATCTAAGTCCAGATCAGGGATAGTGTGCTGGAAATGCGGGAAGAAAGGACACTTGAAGAAATACTGCAAGTCTCAGAAGGGAAAAGAAGGAGACGCGCGTCAAGAAAACAATCATGAAGCAAATGTAATAGGTGATGTGTTGCAAGATGCTTTGATTCTTTCATTAGAAAATATTATTGATGCCTGGGTGGTAGATTCAGGGGCCTCATTCCAGCCACACCTGATAGGAAACATTTTCATGATTGTGTTCAAGGAGATTTTGGACAGGTTCGATTGGGTGATGATAAACCCTATAAAATCGTTGGAATGGGTACAGTTTTCATAAAACAACAAAATGGAAATCAGTGGTTATTGAAGGAGGTAAGGCATGTTCCAAATCTGAATAAAAATCTGATTTCAATAGGGCAGTTGGGAGGTGAAGGTTGCGTAAATACTTTCACAGATAAAATCTGGAAGGTCACTAAAGGATCCCTGGTAATAGCAAAAGGAAGAAAGGTTGGTACATTGTATTTATGCAATGGTATTTCTAATTCTGTGAATGCTTTAACCTCTACAGGAGAAGATATGGCATTGTGGCATCATAGGCTTGGGCACATGAGTGAGAAGGGGATGCAGATTCTTCACTAAAGAAATTTGTTGCCAGGTTTGAAGCATGTTGATTTAAAATTCTGTGAGAATTGTGTTTATGGAAAATAGAAGAGAGTCAAATTCCTTAGAGTTGGGAAAGAAAAGAAGAGCGAAAAATTAGAGCTTGTGCATACAAATGTATGGGGACCTGCTCAGGTATCATCTCTTGGCAGCTCTCGTTATTATGCTACTTTTATTGATGATGCAACCAGAAAAACTTGGATTTATTGTATTCGAAATAAATCCGATGTATTTGATACTTTCAAGAAGTGGAAAGCTTTGGTTGAAAATGAGACAGGAAAAAGGTTGAAGTATCTCAGATCAGACAACGGAAGTGAATATTGCAGCAAAGAGT
>APFE031102646.1:61114-82367 GCA_000404065.3 Pinus taeda | reverse complement strand
AAGAAATGGCTCATATGTCTAAAGTTCCATATGCATCAACAATTGGAAGCTTAATGTATGCAATGGTCTGCACAAGGCCTGATATTGCACATGTAGTGGGAGTTGTAAGCAGGTACATGAACAATCCAGGAAAAGAACATTGGGTGGCGGTGAAGTGGATTCTCAGGTATTTGAGAGGTACCACATATCAAGCATTATGCTTTGGTGGTTCAAACATTTCTCTACAGGGATATGTTGATGCAAATATGGAAACTGACAGAGATAACAGGAGGAGCACTACATGATATGTATTTAATGTAGGTGGAACAACTATCAGTTGGGTTTCAAAACTGCAAAGTGTTTTTGCATTCTCAACAACAGAAGCAGAGTATGTTGCTGCTACAAAGGCTAGTAAAGAAATGATTTGGTTACAAAGGTTTCTGGATGAATTGGGTAAGAAGTAGGAGTTGGGCAAGTTATATAGTGACAACCAGAGTGCCATACATCTTGCAAAGAACTCTGCATTTCATTCCAAGACTAAGCATATACAACTCAAGTACCATTTCATATGGTCAGCATTAGAAGATGGACAGTTGAAGCTGGAAAAGATACACATTAGCTGGAATCCTGCATATATGTTAACAAAAGTTGTAATTGGGGAGAAACTGAGAATCTTCTCAGTTTCAATTGGTCTTCAAGTGTGATGAAGAAGATGAGAAACAACCAGGTCAAAAGAGGAGTCATTGTCTAGCAAATGAAGCAGTGGTGGAGTTGCTATAATCAGTCTCCAAGTGGGAGATTTTTGGGTGTGGAGCCTGATTATCTTTTGTATTCAAAGGTATCGCCGCATTGGACCGCAGTTCGAAATGGGGCGGCAACTTTGCCCGTAAAATATTCGCTACAGGGGGGTCCAGGGGGGCGGCTGCGACCTTTTGGGAGCCCCCCCTGGTGAGGGGTTTTGGGGGCAACACCCACGAAGCTAAGAATATATGTAAAACTGCCTTGTAAAATGTTGTAATTTCATAGTCAATTTAGGCCGTTCATTAGGCGTAGATCTGATGATAGAAGTTATGTTTAATTTAGGTTTTTTTCCCTAGAAGGCAACCCCTCGCTATATATGAGGGAATTGTATTGCGTCTATATATATCTGTATTCTGAGTGAGGAAGAGAGAGGAGATTGAGAGTGAAGAGGGTGTTACAACAGATCTACTGTAGGTTGTATCTCTTCAGTTTGTTGGATAATATAATAAAAGAAGGATTGGCTGTTTCTCCGTGGATGTAGCCCAATCTGGGTGAACCACGTACATCTGTGTCTCTCTTGTTTTATGTGTTTTCTGTGTTTATATTTCTGCAATATTTTATGTGTTCCATTACTCTGTAATATGCGCTTCCCACATAACAGGAACATCATGTTGGGTGTGTGTTATATTTGTTCCAAAACTACCCCATGCATGGGGGGGTCATAAGGGGGCGAAAGCCCCCCATGTACGTTGCGCTAGGCACAACAAGGGGGGGGCAGCGGACCCCTTGTCGGTGGGTGGTAGCCCCCCTACACGGGGTCTGAGGCACCACCTTGGGAATTTTTTTTGGACCCTATATTAGGTGGGCGGACCTACCTATGGTTTTGTGCTTATATTTTACACATGGTTTTGGGCATGATGGTTTTCTGTGAATGGTATTTTGTATATTTAGTCAAGGGAACTATGGTTATGTTCTAATCCAGGGTTAATGGATTGGGATTTATGGATGCTTCGACATGTATATATATGTATTGTAACATTGAAAGGAATATAATGAAAAATCAATCTAGTAGTCCTAGTTTTGGGACCCAGGGGAGAATATCTGTGTATATATATTTTATGTTTTATGCTCTCACCATTATTTATTTTATGTTTTTTAGAATTTGTATGCAACAAATTCCTGTATGGGGTTAAAACCTACATTTGGTATCAAAGTTTTTTTGGCTTCAAGGGGATGCCTTTGTTGCTGAGGGGTTTTTATCGGGCTTGTGGTAGACCCTATTTAGTGGGAGATCTACAAGATCGATTCTTGTTGTGAAAGAAGATGGAGCAGTGGAAAGATAGAGCTCGAGAAATTTAATGGTCAAAGTTGTGAGTTGTTGAAACTCAAGATAGAGGATCTGCTGGTGGATAAAGATCAGTGGATCGCGGTACATCAGGGTACTAAACCAACAACAATGTCAATTGAAGGCTGGGTGAAGTTGGATCACAAGGCAAAGAGCACAATACAATTGTGTCTCAGATTCAATATTGTTGAATGTATCAGGGGAAGCTTCGATGAAGGATTTGTGGGACAAGTTAGGGAATTTGTACAAATCTAAGTCTCTATAGAATAAACTGTTCCTACGGAAAAAGTTGTATAACTTGAGGTTGAAAGATGGAGACTCGGTGACAGAGCATCTAAACGCCTTTAGTACCTTGGTAAGCCAGTTATTATCTATTGATATTAAAATTTCAGATGAAGATAAGCACATTAGGTTGTTGTGTTCTCTACCAGATTCGTGGGATAGCCTGGTTGTTGCAATAGGTACAAATGCAACTACCTTGCAGTTTGATGAAATAGTCTCATCCTTGTTGTCGGAGGACACGAGACATAAAACTATGGAGGGCTAGAATGGTGATGCCTTGTCTATACAAGGACGGTCCCAGAACATAAACACAAATAATTCTTTGAGTGGGAGATCTAAATCTCCAAGAAACTATGTAAAGGTGTGCTGGAAATGCGGAAAGGAAGGGCACTTCAAAAGGCACTGTAAATATAAATCTCCTGAGAAAGGAAAGGGATAACTGATGATGCTCCTTCTGCAGAGGTGAAAACCACCTCAGATGAAGATGGGGATGTGTACTTGGCTTCCTATTCAGCTACACATGTAGATCATGAGGCCTAGTTGATTGACTCAGGTGCATCCTTTCACTTCACTCCCCATAGAGAGTGGTTATGCAAGTATGAGAAATATGATGGTGTTGATGTCTTCTTAGGATATGAAATGAAGGCTAGAATCATTGGTTTCGGAAAAGTCAAGTTGAAGTTGCAAGGTGGAAGGATTAGAACACTTCTGGGTGTTTTGCATATTCCTGCACTGGCTAGAGATCTGATTTATGTAAGCAAGCTGGATGATGCAGGTGTAAAAACAATGTTTAATAAAGATACCTACAAGACAGTTCGGGGAGCAATGCTATTGATGCAGGGAGTTCGGATTAGAACTTTGTAAAAGCTTAAGGGTAGCATTGTTATTAATGGGTGCAACAGTTTTGTGGTTCCTAAAAGTGGAGCAGAAAATCTAGTGGTCTCTGGAGAAAAGACCATGTTATGACATCAAAGGCATGGACATATTAGAGAGAAGGGCCTTCAAATACTTCATGGTAATGTCATGGTAGAAGGTATGCCTAATTTCTCTCTAGATTTTGATTGAATCTGTGAAAATTGTGTATATGGGAAGCAGAATCAGGTGAGTTTTCCCTCTTATGCTAAGATGACAAAACATATATTAGAGCTTGTGCACAGTGATGTGTTTGGACCTATGTCGGTTCCATCACTGGGTAAGTCTGTGTACCATGTATCATTTATAGATGACTTCTCAAGGAATACATGGATATATTTCCTCATGAAGAAATCTGAATTTTTTGACAAGTTTAAAGAATTTAATGCTTTGGTGGAAAACCAGACAAAGAAGAAGATAAAGGTGCCGAGGACAGATTATGGTGGAGAGTTTTGCAAGAAGGAATCTGAAGAGTTCTGTAAGAAGTGTGGTATAGCACAACAAAATACTACTCCATACACACCTCAACAAAATGGATCTGCAAAAAGAATAAATAGGACGTTGTTGGAAAAGGAAAGAAGCATGCTCAGTGGTGTCGGGTTAGGACAAGAATCCTAGGCAGAGGCAGTGGACACTGCATGTTACCTGGTCAACAAATCACCTTCATCAATGTTGGAGGATAAAAATCCACAAGAAGTATGGACTAGTAAGAAACCTTCTCTTTCACATCTGAGGGTATTTGGATGTGATGCATATGTACATGTTCAAAGGAGAAAAGAACAAAGTTGGATAGAAAATTTGAAAGGTACATCTTTATTGGGTATGAGGTTGGTTTGAAATGTTATAAGATTTGGAACTGAGAAACAAGGAAAGTTGTGTATAACCAAGATGTGGCATTTAGAGAGGTGAAATATGTTATTAAACATGAAGTCATACCAAAGGAACCTGAGAAGATAGAGTTTGAGCTAAAGGAGGAAGAATAAAACTCTACAACAGAACATGAATCAGAAGATGAAGATCCACAAACTCCAACTATGAGAAGATCAGTTCGAGTAAGAAGGAAACCATAAAGGTATATTCCATCTTCTTTCTGTTCAAAATTTTCTTTATCTATTACTAATGATGATTCGAAAGCAGTAGATTCAAAGGATGGAAAACTATGGAAAGAGGCCATGGTTGATGAAATGACATATTTACACAAAAATGAGGCTTAGGATCTGGTGGAGTTGCTGGATGGAAGGAAACCCATTGGCAGCAAATGGGTGTTTAAGAAGAAGATGAATGCAGAAGGCAAGGTGGAGAAATACAAAGCATGATTGGTAGAAAAGGTTATTCCTAGGTGCCGGGAATTGATTTTGGTGATATTTTTTCTCTTGTTTCCAAGGTAGCTTCTATTAGATTACTTTTATCTGTTTCTGCTGCTTTTGATTTTGAGGTAGAACAAATGGATGTGAAGACACCATTTCTTCACGGGGATCTGGAATAAGAAATCTACATGAAGCAACCTGAAGGCTTTGCGGTGAAGGGTAAGAAAGAACTGGTATGAAAGTTAAAAAAGTATCTTTATGGGTTAAAACAGTCACCAAGGATGTGGTATCAGAAATTTGATACATTTATACGGGGACTTGGCTTCACCAGAAGCAAAGAAGGTCACTGTGTGTATTTAAATTAATTAGTGACCATGTTATTTATTTGGTCTTGTATGTGGATGATATGATGTTGGTTGGAAATGACAAAGAAATCCAGGATTTGAAGACCCAATTGTCCTCCAAACTCGGCATGAGAGAACTTGGTGCTGCAAACTATATTTTGGGAATGGAAATTAAATCATATCAGGCAAATAGGAAGCTTTGGTTAAATCAGAGGAAGTATGTCGAGACAATACTGTAGAGGTTTAATATGCAGGATAGTAAACGGTGAAGGTTCTTATTCTTGTAGGTGTAAAGATATATGTTGAGCAGTGTCCCAAGATACAAGAAGAGGAAGAGGACATGTCCCACGTTCCATATGCAAGTGCAATCGATAGCCCGATGTATGCAATGGTCTGTACTAGACCAAACATTGCACATGCAGTGGGAGTATTCAGCAGGTTTATGTCAAAACCAGGGAAGGAGCATTAGACAATAGTGAAGTAGGTTTTCATGTATTTGTGTGGCACTAGTGATTATGGTTTGTGTTACCAAGGAAGACTAGGATTGGACAGAGTTTTGGAAATCCATGGCTTTGTTGATGCAGAATGGGCTGGAGATCTAAATCATAGAAGATATACGAGTGGGTATGTTTTTAACCTATTTGGAGGTGCAGTCAGTTGGATGAGTAAGAGACAGTCTGTAGTGTCACTTTCAACTACAAAGGCAAAATACATGTCAACCAATCATGCAAGCAAGGAAGCAGTTTGGTTGCAGAGATTGTGTTCAAGTATGGGGATAGTACAACGAGCTATAAGGATAGCCTGTGACAACCAAAGTGTAATTTTCCTAGAAAAGAACCTTTCTTATCATTCAAAGATAAAGCACATTAATGTTCAGTATCACTTTGTGAGGAAAATGGTTGAGGATAAAAAGGTGTTGCTGGTAAAGGTCGACACTTTGAACAATATTGTAGATGCATTGCCAAAGTCTATGAGCACTTAGAAGTTCTCTTGGTGTAGAGAAACAATGGGTGTTGCAGGGATGGACCAATGACTAAGCTCTCTTGTGGCCCCCTGTGGAAAGAAAAAACAAGTGGGAGAATGTTGGGTGTGTGTTATATTCTTTCCATGACTACCCCATGCACGAAGGGGAAAACGCCACCCATGTATGTTACGCCAGGCGTAGCAGAGAGGTCACAAGGGGGGCAGTTGCCCCCATATTGGGGGGTAAGAAAGGGGGTGGGAGCCCCCCTTCATGGGCTATGGGGTAGCACCCCGAGAATTTTTTTTAGACCTTATATTAGGTGGGCAGACCTACTTATGGTTTTGTGCATGGATTTCACATATGGTTTTGGGCATGATGGTTTTCTTCACATGGTATTTTGTAGATTCGTTCAAGGGAAATACGATTATGTTCTAATCCAGGGTTAATGGATTGGTGTTTATGGATGCTTTGGCATGTATATATATGTATTGTAACATTGAAAGGAATATAACGAGTCCCGGTTTTGGGATCCATGGGAAAATATCTGTGTAAATTTGTTTTATGTTTTATGCTCTCACCATTGTTTATTTTATGTTTTCTAGAATTCGTATGCAGGTAATTTTTGTACGGGGTTAAAACTACACATTACCATAGTGAAATTGATACACTATGAAACGATGACCTCCTCGTCACTTAACAATGTATTACTCTTTACGGGTCCCAAAAGGAATTGGTCCCTACCTTAAATGAGGTTATCCCAAGAACCTTGAAACAAACTTCTCTCCTTGTTACCTATCAAGGGGACCCTCTTGTGGTAAAAACTAACATCTACTCCTGTTGCTCCTGTGTGTGTCGTTTCCACATATTTTGAAACATAGTCTCAGGATGCTCAACCTTGACAAGAACCCATGAATACAATGACGAGTGATACCCAATTCCTTCCATATGCTATAACTCAAAATCCTTTACTATACCCCCCACTTGGTTTCATTTCACATCAAATCATGGACACACTCACCTTTCCTAACTTGGCACTAGCTTTACCAGTATGGTACTTGGCACCTCTACTAGGCCTGCTATATTGGTGACAAGTCATGTTACACCCACTACCACTACATCTATTATCCTAACTACATAAAAACCAAAACATATATCAGGAACAAACATGAGGAAAACCAAGAATAAAGACCCCTCTAACATATCTTCTCCTAGGGTACCTCCCCCTTACAACTTATGTGATGTGATGGGACAACATACCAACCAATTCCCCTCATTGGAAGAACTGAAAGTCCTTTTTCATGCCCCCAAAGCACTGATTCCCTCCTGTCCGGCTAAGTATGAAAACACCACCACACCTCATAATAAGGGCTTGCGTACCAACCATCCTTGTGCCATATGCTCACAGTTTGGACATTACACACATCATTTTCCTGAAATCCTTCGATATCAAGATACATTGAATGCATTTCATCATGCTACTAAGATTTCACCATCTCTTTTCCCCACCCCCGATGCAGATGATGCACCTAAAACTGTCTACTACATCCCCTCTGAATATAACCACTGAGTAGCACACCCATGTCCTCCCTACAATCATACATTTCATTCCACGTCACCATATATAAGAACGAAGAAGAAGAATTCAAAGCAAAAAACTTCAACCCATAAGCCAATTCCTTCACGTGCCCTATATGGTGGGTTGGGACATATGATCAACTAGTGTCCAATAATAAGAGAGCTTCTACATATTCTTCATGCTTCTTTTCCACCCACACTGTCTGCACACAAGGCAAGCCCATTGCACAACCTTTTCCAATGTGCCATTTGCGCACAACATGCACATCATACATGTCACTTCGCCCACATCCTTACATTTAGGGAGGCATGGGATGCCTTACAAGGAACATACATAGAGTCACCCATACTTCTTCCCTCATCCACTAAGGCCAATATTGATATGTTACATCATAGCAATTCTCATCTCGCCACTTTACACATGGTTCCCATAACACTAGCATAACCATTAGATACCTTCCCTATCTCATTGTAGGTAGCCATTATGGAGGTTCTTTAACCCCCAAGTGCTCATGACACACAACATCATATTTAGTTCATTTATTCTTATGTAGGAATAATGATTAAAGTTGTATACTCATCATTCCATGATGTTGCTGTTTCTTTGCCTATTGTGAAGATAGCACCATCCATGATCACATGAACCCCACATGTTTATGCATTGTCCACATATCTTGGTCCTATGGAAACAAGTAAGGTATCATACCCATGCTTTTAAACTAACACTTCCATATTCCAACCAATGCCTCATGACCCAACAACACTCCATGACACAGGGAGAAAATGGATATTTATCCTCACTCCCTCTCAATCTGGGAGGAGTTATCCACAATCACAATCTTGTCTTAGAAATACTCAAGCTTACCTTACATCAACTACCTGTTCATCCATGGATATCTATTCTAGATTTTCGGCTCCCATCTATACCATATCTTGAACCATAATGTGCTTCGACCTTCCATGAAAAACTAGGTTCTCTAACAATATTCATGCTACTTTGATCATCACAAGGTATCATGGTTGAATCCAAGATTCCATCAAACAATCCATGAAACATTTTATGGAGCCAAATTGTTGCACAAGTTATCATATTTTTTGCCTCTGTAGTGCTCAATAAGGCATAATTATGCTGCCAATCTTATCCAAGAAACCACCATCAATAATACCTTTCTTAATATCAACACTGCCATAGTTTTAAAGTCTCCCTCTCAAGGAAACACATTTACAAGAGTCCTTCTACCATCAGAAACAAATAATTGAGATCAATATTTCTCTTAATCAAGCAAGCTCAAAGTACAAGGTCTTCTTCAATCATGAGGCTCCTTTTTAGTGTCTTTCATAATCTAGGGGTTAATCTTCCAACTGAGGCAGCCATTTTATCATAATTCTCTCCTTCTTACGGGAAGAAACTTCTTGCTTCCATGCTTATATCTGCTGCATGCTTCAATTCTCATAAACACAAACAATCTAGATAGATACTTTAAATTGCTTTCTCCCTCTGACCTTAGTTCTTCTTCTAGTACACATAGGGAAAGTCCTCATGCTTTGCTTCATTCTTCCAATTCTTTCATCTACTTCCAATACCTAAACAACCCTATCCTTTTACCTACAATCCTCACTAGGAGGCCATGCGAAAACAATTATAACAAGAAAATGATGTATAAACAAGAGACCAAAAAATTAAAGAAAATAACAATAGTCCTAATCAAAGAGAAAATATATAAAATACTTATCTTTTGAGAAAAATTCAGCTCCCTCTTAATCTTAGATTCCTTTCATTCATCTTGCAACTTGATCATCCTTGTCCTAAACACCAACATGAAGTTATATCTTCCTTGCATAATCTAGGGTTTCTTCTTCTTTCAGCAAAGGAAATTAAATATAGGGTACAAACTCTAATCTTTCTTGTTCAAATATTTACTAGGGTTTATAGCACTACAAGGAAAAGAATTTCTAGTGAAGGTTTTAGTGGAAGCCGCTATAAAAATACCCCATAAATCTGTTTGTAGCGGAGGTGAGTGGGAAAATGTTTTAAGGGATGTTTTTTTGGATGGTGCGTCTAAAATATACAAACACACCAGTGCTTTACTATCAATATAATCATCGGTGTTGCATATAACATGGCGCACTGTGGAGAATTTATTTTTATAAAATAAAAAAACATGGTGCGCTAAATAACACCACACATCGATGCTTGAATAATCGATGGCACCGATGCCATTCATGTAGTAAAACGTCCTAGTGCATACCACTAAGTAGCACCGCTATAGTTTTTAAATTTCAGAAAAATACGGTGTTATTTTCCAATGATGCATTGATGCGGTAAATGTACTAAAATGCCCGAGGGCATCTATGAAAGAGCATCTCTATGTGGTTTTTGATTTTAAAAAATAGAGTGGGGCTATATCCAGACAAAGCACCGATGTGGTACCTGTATTAGAATGCCCCGGGGAATCCTAAGAAAAGCACCACGAAATATTTTTTAATTTAAAAAAAAATGGTGCCCTTGGATCTATTCCGCACCGACAAGAATAGAATAATGCATAAGAGGAGGTTTAAATAAAGCATCGGTGTGTCATATGTGTGTGCACACCAATGCCGACGTGGTTATGTGTGATAGAGCACCAGAGATGGTGCATGACTATGTTTTTGGCACACCGATGCTTTTTTTTTTTAATTGAAAGTTATGTTTCCATATTAATAAATACATTTTTCATTTAATAATTTTTATTTTATTTTATTTTTATTTATTTATTTAATTTTTTTTTATGAGGCCAATGTATTTTATGTGTCAATCATGTAGTAGAGACATCAGTAGAAGAAGCAACAATAGGAGAAACAATAATAGGAGCAAGAGCAGGAGCAGAAGAAAATGGTGGACCCATAAAATATGGTCTGATCATGGAATGCGAGAGAGAGGGATAACACCTAATTGTTGTCCTAAAATACACACTGAAGGTGTCTTATCTGGATCTCAAAGGTTCTTGCTACAAAATGCCATGGCATCATGGATTTCATAAATGGAGCTGTGAAAAGTTTATAATTTCTTATACACTGTCGGTTCAAATGGTAAAATAAGAATGAAATTGGAAGGAAATGAAATGGAGAAAAGATATCAGGTTAAGGTTTCATGAGTCTTATTAGTCACACACCAAACACCGTGAAAAATTGCGCGTGTGCCTTTCATGCCACCACTATATTTTACAGTTGATGTACTTCAAACCGATAACATGATGTATATGGCTTAGGCTCGTGACTTTCAATGACATGATGTATATGGCTTGGGCTCGTGACCTTCAATGCTCATTCTGGGTAGGATATATTTTAATAATATATCACGCACAACACCTTATTATGTAGCCTTATCACTTATTATTACCGAACTTATAAAGACATGTCTACTTTAAATAATTTACTTAAAAATACATAAAAATAGATATTTATTTTACATAATCTATATAGGAAATAAAAATACATCACCAAGTCTATAAGAAAGTCAAACAAATGTCTCCTATTGATTTTGAACTAAACAAGAAGAAAACACATGTGAACTAATTAATAAACCAATAAGTATCTAAATCAAGACTAAATATTCAATATTATTTATAAATTCGCTATTTTGTTCTCATGTTCCTATTTGATAAGGTTTGTGACCTTGAATCCTTATTATCATAGATATTGTACACAATTGAAAATACTTATTTTTAAATGTAAAAATGTTTCCACTACAAAAATTGTGTAAAAACATTTGTGAATATTACCAATTATATTATAAAATGCCAACAAGACAAATAAAAAAATTGTAATTAGCAAAATAAAGAAATAACACAAGTGCATATCACTCTCCATTGTCATCACCCTGAATATCTTCCTCACTTGGCATGATAACACCATTTTTCTCAAAAATATGTTTTGATCTAGGGTAGTGTCTTAATACAAACCACCAATCGTTATCCAACACATCTAGGTAAAAAAAACACCTTGTTGGAGTGTTTTGGGAAAACATAAGGCCCCCTAGCTTCATGCCACATCTTTCTAGAGTTGATGGATATCAACCCACTATCACAATCTTCCTTTACCTTAATCCAATCAAAGGTGTCCCACCACTTGCACCTAAAAATAACACATTGGAACGAAGAGAAGTCCACTTGAATGATCTGTCGTATCTTTCCAATGTAACTTAATGTCCCCGACAATAGGTTTTGATCACGGTGTCTAGCATGACTAGATTGGTTGAACTTGACTTCCACTCCACAGTCTTTTGTCACGCATCCATCATCATCCTCCATGCGAAAATGATGTCCATATGCCCACATAGATGGGAACGAATATACCTATAAAAAAGTGAAAAATTCACAGTGTCATGTGTCTAATAACCCGAACATAATTAAAAATATAAAATATATATAGATGTTACAATTCAAATGTGCGGTATGAAGTTAAATCGGTACATAAATAGATTATAATTACTAAGTTTCTGCACCCAATCCCCATGTTTAGCGCATCCTCTTCAACAAGCGAGTAACGACCAGATCAACCGTATTTCTCTATGACTTTATCAAAACCCAACTGTTGAGGTCAAATCATTGCCATATTTTCTTTTAAATAATCAGGATAAGGCACACTTCTAGCATTCAACCATTTGAATTATTTCCTATCACTATCCCATTTCCTCCTCTTCTGTTCATACAATGCGACCCACAGTTATGTTGCTTCCATATTGTAAAGAATGAATTTGTTGATGGGTTTAATTTCTAAATTCATTGATGAAATCAAACACACACACACACACACATATACGTATGAGATCAAATATGCATTAATTTGAAGTTCAGAGTGGATAGTCAATGTGTAGTAATTTGACAAATGATAAGCTTGCACTTACTCTTTATCATGTGCACCTTTCCGTTCCTTTCAAGAAGCTCCCCTTATCTTTTGTGTTCATCCTCTCATTGTCCCAAATCATTGCACCTGGTGTGTTGTCGATCTGCTTGATGTAGTCACTGGCATAATAAAAAGACTCATACGATATATATCCCTCTATCATAGACCCCTCAGGTTTTTCTCTTTGTCGAACAAAACCTTTCAATTTATTCATGTACCTCTATAAGAAACCACCCCAACTAATTCAACCTCATCTACTAGGTGAAATAGAATATGAACCTGCAAGTCCATGAAACTTGTCGATGGTTCCTTCAAACATACAAACAATATCAACTATCTCTTGACGCCACCATGGAATGCTAGCCATATGAATCTCCTTTGATGTGATCCAACATACAAATGCAGATAATTTAGATATGGCACATTGTAGGTCTTGAGGGAATTCATGTCTCACACTCCCACGCACGAGCAAAGGATAATGCCACTACACAATAAAGGTACATTATACAAAAAATAATTATGAAATATCTCATTACATAGAGAAAAGAATAATAAAATCATGTTTTTGACATACACACTCTTATAAGGTTCAAATGATCATGTTATTTCAACCTTGACAAACAATCTTCCATAGTGAAGCAACACCATAGTGAAGACCCATATAAAGAAGGCACCCTCACTCTCATTATAACTTCCTTTTCCAAAGAAAGATCATCTTTCTTTAAAATCCATGGGACATCACCTTCTTTGAAAGACCAAGAGGGACCAATCTCTCCTCTAGTTTTTTGCCTTGGCCAATGTTTATTTTTAGTTTTTGAATCAATAAGATCTCTCCTAACAACCAATGTGTCACTTTCTTTTGAGGATATGTGCCTCCATAAAGAAGATGAAACATTTTAAATATATGCATGGGATATGGTATGTGGGAAATATTAAGGTGCTCCCAATATGGGAGCTTATAAAAGACATATTTCCTTTTCATCCCAATGGGAAATTTCTCAACATAGGTGCCAAAGAATTCTAGATCATCGAACATAGGCTCCCCATTTGAATTGGACATTTATGCAAAATCCTTCTCCTTCTCCCTCTCATATGCTCTAAACCATTCAACTGGTGTCATTATTGCAGGCCTTTGGGTTCTCTATGGTTTACTATTGAAAATGGATGTTTCTCTTCTGTAAAGGTGATCTTCTGGGAGGAATACCCTGGAGCAGTCATACACTAGATTTTGTAGGTGGTCGGGCCACCTAGCCTTCAGAGAAGATCCAAAACATTTATCCATGATACCCTTTTATTACAAGACATACGAAATTGTTGTATACAAGTCGACATATTAGCAACCGTGAAGATCAAAATAATTGCAACGAATTAAATTAATATGAGAAACAATATTGTTATGTATATAAACAAATCAATAAAAATGTAATTTACCAAAGAAAAATATTAAGCCTGGATAATCATGTATGGTTTAAGCACATATGCCCTACAATGTAAAACTCCTCTTTATTGTGATGGGTCTTGATACATCATACTCATGTATCTGTTATGAAACCAGCTCAAGAAAAGATAGAAAAGATAGATCAACGCCTTAGAATTCAGCCTCTTCGAGGGGGCAACCTCCTTTACATTACATAAATGAACAATTCTTGGATATTCAAATGATAAAACCTCCTTTCTATATATAGGAGTCTAAGGAGTCACAATATAACCCAGCCGACCTAACAATAATAATATAAAGCCACAAAAATAACAATAGAGGGATTCTATGGGGCACAGTAATAACAATATGGGGACAATAGGGGCACAACAATATTAATAAGGGGTACAACTACAATAGAAATGGGGTAATCACTAGTATTCTAGGGACCAACATGCCCCTCTCCTTCAAAAAAGTGTTGTCCTCAACGCTTGAGTAGTTCTGGATGCTTCTGTATAAAATTTTCATCCTCCCATGTGGAATCTTCAGCAGATAAGTTCTTCCACTTGATAAAATACTCTGAAATTGATTGATTCTATAGCTTTCGAGTTCTTATTTCTGTGACTGCTTCTGGTTCCAATATAATTTTTCCTTCCTCGTCAAGTTCTGGAAATATTGTTTAAACTGGGAGGTTATCGCCTATAACCTTCTTTAAACGTGAAGCATGGAAAACTGGGTGCAATCGAGAAGCTGCAGGAAGCTCTAATTTGTATGCCATAGTACCAATATTTTGCAACACCTTGTATGGACGATAATACTTTGGTGATAATTTATTATCCTTCTTTGCTTGCTTGAGGGACATTTTCTTATATGGTTGTAGCCTTAAGAATACCCAATCACCTACATCAAAACTTCTTTCACGCGATGTTGATCTGCCTGTTGTTTCATTCTATTCTGTGCCAACACGAGGTTATCCTTTAAGAGTTGGAGGACTTGTTGTTGATGTTCGATGTGATGTTCCACTGCCTGAACCTTAGAATTTTCTCTTAAATATGATGTGATGGATGGTGGTTGATACCCATAAAGTGCCATAAATGGGGTCATTTTTGTTGTTGTATGGAAGGAAGTGTTATACCACCATTCAGCCAGAGGCAAACATTTGACCCATTGTGTCTGTTTATCAGATACAAAGCAACGAAGATATCCTTCCAAACATTTGTTTACTATCTCAGTTTGCCCATCAGATTGAGGATGATAAGATGAGCTATGAGCTAACTGAGTACCAAGACAAGAAAATAATTCTGTCCAAAAATTTCCAGTGAAAATGGGATCTCTGTCACTTACAATAATCTTTGGGTTTCCATTTAGCTTTTTAATTGTTTCCATAAATGCACTAGAAACTGTACTGGCTTTAAATGGATGTGATAATGCACAAAAGCATGCATACTTGGTAAGTTTGTCAACTACCACCATGATGACACTCTTTCCCTAAGACTTGGGTAAACCTATGATAAAATCCATTGAAACCTCCCCCCAACATTGGCTTGGAATGGATAAAAGTTGTAATAGACCCGATGTCTTAATTGTTTCAACTTTATTTTGCTGGAAAACCAAACATTCCGCCACAAACTTTTGAATATCTGATTTAAGGCCCTCCCAAAAAAAATCCTTCTTAACCCTGTGGTAAGTTTTTAAAAATCCCGAGTGCCCTCCTAAGGGAGAAGTGTGCAATTACATAAGAATCTTTTGTTTTAGCTGGGAATTCTTACAAATGTATAAGCGATCTTTATACCATAACGAATCATTTTTCCAGCTAAATGTATCCAACGTACTGGAATCTTGTTGTAACTTTCGAATAAGTGCCCACACTTCTTCGTCATTCTTCCATTCCTCCCTTGCTTCATTTATCCAATCTGTTTGGATAATATAAATGGCGCACAACAATGCTTCCACATCCTCATCCTTTCTTGAGAGTGCATCTGCCACCACATTTTGTTTCCCTTTTTTATAGATGATTTCAAATTCATAACCCAACATCTTTGTGACCCACTTTTGTTACTCTTCAGAGGGTAATCTTTGTTCTAAAAAGTATTTAAGGCTATCATGATCTGTTTTTACCTTGAACTGTCCTCCCATTAGGTAGGATCGCCATTTCTTAAGTGCATGGAGTATTGCCAACATTTCCTTCTCATAAATAGCTTTGTGTAAAAACTTTCCCTTGATTGGACGACTTTCAAAAGCAATGGGTCTTTCATCTTGCATAAAACAGCACCAATTCCATTTCCTGAAGCATCACATTCCACAATAAAGGTTTTTTTGAAGTCCGGTGTAGCTAAGACAGGTGCTTGGCACATTGCCTCTTTAAGATGTTTGAAGGCCTTTGTTGCTTCTAGAGTCCATGAAAATGCATCTTTCTTCAATAGTTTTTGTAGAGGTGCTTCTATTCTCCCATAATTCTTAACAAACTTGTGATAATACCCTGTCAACCCGAGAAATCCTCGTAGATGATTTATGGATGTGGGGATTCTCCATTCTTTAATGGCTTTAATTTTTCTAGGGTCTACCTTAACTCCTTCATGAAATACAATATGACGCAGATATTCCACCTCTTGTACTCCATAGAAACATTTGGATCTTTTTGCATATAATTTTTTTTCCTCAAATAGTTGTAGCACCCTGTCCACATGTTCAACATGATCCTTCCAAGACTTGTTGTAGATTAGTATATCATCAAAGAATACTAACACAAATTTTCTAAGGAGTGGTTTGAAAATTGAATTCATCAAACCTTGAAATGTTGAAGGTGCATTGGTAAGGCCAAAAGGCATGACCAAAAATTCATAATGACCCTCATGAGTTCTAAATGTTGTTTTCGGAATATCTTGAGTCTTCATTCTGATTTGATGATATCCTGAACAAATATCCAACTTGATGAAGTAAATTGATCCATGCAATTCATCTAGTAATTCATCAATGATAGGAATGGGAAACTTATCTTTAATAGTGGGCTTGTTGAGCTCCCTATAATCCGGACACATGCACCATGATCCATCCTTCTTCTGCAGTAATACTAATGGAGCAGAGAAAGAATTAGACTCAGTTGAATTATACTAGCCTCTAGCATTTTTCCAACCATACGTTCAATTTCACTCTTTTGGGCATAGGGATATCTGTACAGCCTAATGTTTTGGAGGAACACTTCCTGGAATCAGATGAATAGCATGGTCATGATCACGAATAGGTGGCCGAACTTTGGGAGTCTCAAATACCTTGGAATGATTTTCCAAGACTTTTTGGAAATTTCCAAGACTTTTTGGAGATCTCGAGAAATAGATGATTCCAATGTAGAAACATATAGTGAACATAATTGTGCAGTTACACCCCTTTGTTCCTTTTTTAGAAGCTTTGTCATACCATTAGAGATGAATCCCACCTTTGGGAGTCTCAAATACCTTGGAATGATTGTCCAAGACTTTTTGGAGATCTCAAGAAATAGATGATTCCAATGTGGAAACATCTAGCAAACATAATTGTGCTATTACACCCTTTGTTCCTTTTTTAGAAGCTTTTGTCATACTGTTAGAGCTAATTATCTTTCTCAGTTTCCTCACAATACCCTTTAATTGAACTTCCTTTCCTTCCACAGAACATTTCATGAAAAGTTCTTGAAAATTAAAAGTTATTCTACCCAAGGGTTGTAGCCATTGGACTCCTAGTACCACATCAACACCTCCCATTGGAATGGAAATCATTGGGCTAGTCAATACATATTCCACCATCGATAACTTGATATTATGGCACTTTCCAAAGTAATTTATTGTTCCTCCATTTGCAACCATCACTTGACACTCTGGTGCTAGATATAAGAAGCAATTCAATTCTTTTGCCATCTTACAATGAACAAAATTGTGGGTACTTTCTTAATCAATCAACACTATTACCTTTTTCTTCTTGATTAGTCCTTCTATCTTAATGGTTTGAGGAGTGCCAATTCCCGCCAATGCATTAGAAGAAATGGTCGGATTCATTTCTTCTTTATCTAGGCTTTGTTCCTGGTGTATATCCTCTTCTTTTGACCTTTGTTGCTCCTTTTTTTCTCCCTCTTCACAATCTATGTAGAATAATTTCTTCTGAGCACACTTATGACCATTAGTGTATTCATCTTATTACTATATTGTTTGTTTGTTTTATGTTTTACTATATTGTAACACTATTTTGTAACACTATTATACTAATCCTTATCATTATTTAATTCATGTTATTACTATATTAATAATTTTAATTCATGTTGTTATTATATTGTTTGTTTGTTTTATGTTTTATGTTTTACTATGTTGTAACAGTATTTTGTAACACTATTATACTAATCATTTTCATTATTTAATTCATGTTATTACTATATTAATAATTTTAATTCATATTACTATATTAATAATTTTGATTCACATTATTACTATATTGTTTGTTTGTTTCAGGTTTTATGTTTTGCTATTTTGTACCACTATTACCACTAATATTATCATATAATTCATTTAATTACTATATTGGGTTTGTTTGTTATTGTTTTATGTTTTACATTTCTAACATTATTATCTGTTGGCGAAATAATTACGAGAGGGGGGGGTAAATCAGTATTATCAGATCAGTAAAACCTTTCCAATTTCATACTCAGAAACATATACGCTACTTCAATTAAGTGAACCCGCGTGTACACGCTATTGTGTCTAATGCAACTTGCGTATATCTAGAGATCTTATAATTCAGTTAGCTTAATCTTCAGTAGATGCATCAGAACATTATTAACCATATTAACAGTAAACAGGTGCAGTATAACAGAATAGAACATCACACAAAAACCACACACATGAACACCATGATATAAGGTGGAAACCCAATGTGGGTGAAAACCACCTGCTGCAATTTGTCTCTTTCTTCTTTAATAAGAAACTTCTTTTACAATGTACTGGTGCAGTCCTTTACCAGTGCGCAGGCTACAACCTGCAGAGGGCTACAACCCTCTTAGCTCTTGTACTAGCTGATCCATTTACTAGTACATAGGTGCTGACCCTACAAAAGGCTACAACCTTATTTCCTTCAGGGACCACGTTTCATCAATTTTCAGACTGGATCCAAGAGTACAAAACAAACATTACTGCAACACAGTCATCAACTTATACTTGCATCATAATTCATTAAACAACCCAATATAGAATCACTGAAACCCTGTCATCAAGAACACAAAACCCAAACCAGAGCCCAGAACTCTGCAACAACCACCAGAATCAATAGCAACCTGAAATATCAAATCTTATTATGCATACGCTACTTAACTGTACCAAACCCGCGTGTATACGCGCTTTCTCCAAAGGCAACCCGCGTGCAGATCTAGAACTAATTACTTATGCATTCGCTATTAGATCCGACCCTTACCAAGCGTCCCGAACATATAACCAGCAAATACCAGATCTTCTCACTTCATCAGACACCCCTTGCACACCTCTTTGCTTAATGATCTTCTCCTTATATAGCCTTAGGCCTTGCTCAATACCATGGTCCAAAACCATAACAAGCCAATACCATCAACTTCGAAATTAGGGATCAACACGTCCGTCGAGACACCATGGTCCAAAAGCATAGGCACAACTTCCAAGGAATAACCGCCATGGACCAAAGATAAGTTTTCCACATATACACACTTTTACTGAAGCCAACCTGCGTGTACACGTGACTTGGTATATAGCGAACCTGCGTATATATATTTTCTCTTTCTATCCTGCTGTATTAAGATCTATCCTCTGATAAAGATGCCATCACCTGTACCTGTCTCTGAGTGAGTTTCCATCAAGGACAACACTTGTATCATAATGCCAACAATCTCCCCCTTTGGACTTGATGGCAACCACCACACCAAGTCACTCTCCCCCTTTGACATCAAGGGCAAAGGGCGGACCAAGATATTTTCTTCTTTGGTATACCTTCTGCTGTCCATACTCTCCCTGAGTACATGCTGAAGTTTCTGGCTTCCCCTTTGTATATGCCAAAGTGTACCAATCTATCCATGCTCCCCCAGAGCAGATGCAGGTTCTAACACCAACCATTCAGATCTGTACCATAAGCATCGTCTTGCAATACTATTCCTTTGATAAAACAACAAGATGTATCATTTAGTTTCATCAGCAACTTCTAACCATAATACCAACAATGAATTATTTGAAGTATATGCTCCCCCTGAGTGTGAGCCAACCATGACTGAACCATTTCCTGAGTCTGTTCTACTCCCCCTGAGCCTGAGCCAACCATGACTGAACCTAGGTCTGTTCTACTGCCCTTTCTTCATATACGCGACTTTGCAGCCTGTAACTCGCGTATATACGCTACTTGTCTTCATTATATCAGCGTATGCAAGGAATACTGAAATTCATCACTTTCAGATTCCCCTGTGTATGTTATGTCAGCTGACTGAATTATGCCATATTTTTCTGTCTCTGTCTTCTTCAATTCCTGGAACTGTGATGATGTATGGTCCTCTTATTTTGAATTTTGAAATCTGTTCCTGCATTCCTTTGCTTTATGTCCATATTTGTTGCATGTATAACATCTTACATATTTCATGTTCCTTCTATCACAATCAATTGCTTTGTGTCCATATGCATTGCAGGAAAAGCAATATCCTCTGAAATACCTGGGATGCAATGATCTTTTGTAATGGTCTTGAACCATTCTACTTCTACATCTGGCTGCAACATGTCCAAAATTATGACATACATGAAATTCAACATTATTCAGTGGAGGAAATAATCATCTATCACGTCCATAGTTAGGAGTAAAGGATATTCCTTGAGGAATTTCTTTCCTTGGTTGTTCCTTGTTGAGCATTTCAGATTTCTCCTTAGAGTTTCTTGCCTCACCTTGTGAACTAGATTCACCTTCAACATATTCATGAAAACCAAGACCAGTTTTGATAGCAAGAGACCTTTGGCTATTAAGAATATTATCCAAAACTTTAGTACTATCTTCAAATCGTAAAAGCTTATCCTTTTCTTCTAGTTTACTTTTCAAGATATTTACCTCAACTTGATGTTGTTCTTCCTTTTTCAGATACTGATTCCTTAGGTCTTCTTCAGCTCTTCTTCCTTCTTCCACTTGTCGCTTTAGTTTGATCACTTCATGTTCTTCTCTGTTCTGTTCTCTTGATTTTTTAAGATCTTCTTTTAGAGAGAGGATCTTTGATTCAAGTCTCTGAATAGTTATGCTCTGATCCTTTACTATATCTTGCAACTGCTCCCTTACCCTGGTTGTTGTCTCCAATTGTTCGTTTAATTTGGTAACTTCTTCAGTTTCTGCATTCTTCTTCTCATGTGCCATGAGACTTTTAATATCTTCGCTATTATTGGATGAAGCATTCTTCTTTTCATGTGCCATGAGACTTATAATATCTTCACTATCATTGAATGAACTTTTAATATGGGTATAATAGCTTCTACCATCTTCTTCAGATATCTT
>APFE031102646.1:23337-50166 GCA_000404065.3 Pinus taeda | reverse complement strand
TTACCATTAAAGGTGGCGGTGCAGGCTATCAACCCCACCGCCATCACCACCTCTTGTATATACCATAATCGCCAGCGGAAATGGGGGCGGGCCACCCAAGACAGTGGACCCGCCATCCTAAACTTTAACAATTTTTTATTTTATTTTATTTATTTATTTTTATGTGGGTTGATTCGAGAGGGGCGGGATTTGACCCCCTGACCCCTCCTCAACGAAATCCAATTATTACCACTGCACCAAACCAATTTGTTGGTTAATCAGCAATTTTATAAATAAACCTATTTTCTCAGTGCGCCAGGGAGGAGGAGTGCGCACGCAGTTCGAGGAGACCAATTTTGTAGGTAGTAGAACCATGAGCAGTGCAAAGAGGGGGAGCTGAACCATGATTTGAGCAATTTCTCTAGGGGGCCAGATTTTCACTCTGTCAGATTTCAACAAATTTTATATGGTTTCAGCATTTCTCGACGCCATGAACTCAATGGTACTATCCATTTCTCCAAAAGAGTTATGCATTTTTCGACCATTTCTCAGAATGGAGGTATAAGACTTCTTTTTGTAACTGATGCCTGTACTCTTCTTTCTCATGCCACTTAATGAATGAAGGCATCCCCATTGATTGAGCAGGGCCTGGAGATGTAGTCCAAATCAGACGAACTCCATTATCAAGTCTCTTGTCTTCTTTTATGCTTTTATGTGTTTCTCCTCTTCTCTCATGTGCACATTAAATTTCTATGTTTAAGCTACAATTAATGCATGTGATTATTTAATACAACTATAAGAAAAAGATCTTGGATCAGTGATTGACCCTTATGTGAATAGGGCTTCCCAGGCATGTGCCACTAAAAGTGGATTTGATCTCCCTAAATCAATATACTAGGTTTCTTTTATGGTCTTAGATAGTTTCCTTGACTCCCCTATTCCAAGACCCTAGCCTAAGCTACTGTGGATTTGCTACCAGAGAAAGTGAAAATCTCAAACAATTTTTAATTATGTGTTTATTTCATGGTGGTCGATTAAGTCAAAGGTATTGTGGATGAAACTGATGTGATGTTTTAGAATCGTCTTGTTAAAAGAAACCATGAAAAATATGCACATGCAAGTATTGATTTTGATGAAATCTTTGTAAGGAAAGTGAGGTTCTTTTTTTTCTTTCAAATGAAGGTATGAAAAAAGTTATTTCTCACTGTCATTTAAAACTCAGGCACATAAACAAAATCAAAATCACAATTACAAATGTACAATAAGAAAAACCAAATGAAAATAGTTAAACCCACTAAAAAACCAAAACCCTAATCTTCAAGCAATTATGCATTGAGGCTAAAAACCAACAAGCATCACACTCACAAGCAGATACATAATATAGGGTTGTTAGAACAATGATTCCATATATGTAATTGGTCACCAACGTATCTGATGGGAATCAAACCCAAGAGAGAACCCAAAACCATAACAAAAAAATGAAATATACTTATCTATATCAAATCTAGAAAATTACACAGTCATCAAGCACACAAATTATGGATATGAAAGTAGACTCCTAGTGGGTAGACAATAGCACCAAAATTTTGAGAAAATTTTGAGTAAACCCTTTAGAATACTCTGATAAACTCGCATTACCACAAAAATAAACTTTCTTAGAAGCTCACAACAACACAAATATAAGTTCCTTAGAATCTTACATGAGTTGGCTGCCTCAAACTTCACATCACAAGGATTGGCCTCAGGTTCACATTACGGAGAGTAGCCTCAGATTCACATATGCCTCAGTGCCTCAAAGAAGATCTGAATTTCCTTCCACAGATGAAGTGTGAATTGGTTTCCAAATGCTGGCGCAATGGTGCCAATATATAATTGCTGCCTCGTCTGAAAAGGTTCCTCTAAAGGCTAAGTCGACTTGACTTTTGAACATTGACTTGGTCAACTTTGAGACACAAAATCATACTTAAAAATTTAATTTAATTTTAAATGTCCAAATTAGACATGATAAAAATAAATTTCCTTTTGAGTCAAATACATTCTTTTTGTCTCTTTACAAGATCATATATATGAAGACCGAACCTAGTTAAAATTTCAACACTTTATGAGCTATAACAACCTTCTTGTTGGTTTTTCTCCTAAAAAGTTTTTCTAGGATACATATATCTTGAGTCAATTGTGGTTAGTGATTTATTTATTTATTTTTTCTCTATTTTTTTCATAATTATTATTTGCATGCATACACAATAAAAAATAATTTACAGATCCATAAATCTAAAGAGAAATAAACCACCATAGTGTAGATTTTGGATTTTTAAATATAATTTATTAGATCTATTGTGATGAAATATGAAGTGGAATATCCACGACAGTTTACAAATTATTATTTGACCATAATTTTTGACAAACTTGTGCTAATATCGTGTCAATCCTAAGAATCTTGTTAGTTTCTTCAAGGTATTTGGGATTGACATTCCCTCAAGCTTTGATTTTGGTAAGATCCAGCTTGACACCGCCATGCGATACAATATGATCCAAATATTCCATTACTTGAACCTGAAAGGCACACTTGGAAGAATTTGCATATAGTTTTTTCTCTTCCAATATTGAAAAGTGTTGAAAGTGTAGCAATAAATTCCTAATTCAATTTTTCCTTGATTAAATTAGGAGAAATTTCAATTTCAATTTCAACAGAATACTTGAAGGTAGTTAACTGAGGTGACATGGATCTTGTCACTCAGTTAACTCATTAAATTTGAGTTGGATACACTTGAGTTCAGTTCTACATGATTGATTGCTAAATTGTAGCAATATATTTCAATTAATTTGAGTTATTGTTAGTGTAACTAGTTATCATTGTTAGTAAAAATAGTGGAGGTTCAGTCAAGGGTGTGTAAATTTTTCACACTGAGTGATCATCCAGTTAAACTGATCAATCAACCTAAGTTAGCTCATGCATGCAGAGAATTCTAGTTACCTAGTTGAGATAGGAGTTCAAGGGCAATGTATTATCAGTTGTAAACTATTCCAAGTTGTACAATTCATGCGTGCAGTTAGAGAAGTACCTATAGGAATTTCACAATCCAAATTGAGGAATTTCCTAATTAATAGGGGCATAATTCACAAGGGAACACCATAAGGAAATAGGGGATTGCAGGCTTGAAATTTTGGCTAAGTATTGGCCAAGGTCGGTCAGTGAAGTAGAGGATAGAAGATACAGATGTAGGTTGAGCTCAAGCTTGAGCAGATCATGTTGTATTCATCCAAATTCTTGGATTAATGCAATACAGATAGTAAGGGGTTTTGGGCAGTTACTTTCCCCTAGATAAATATCTCTATATGTGTGTTAAATCTCGATGCATGTTAATGATTTATGTTCTCAATCATGAATTTAATTCCATAGATTAGTAGAGTAGCTTCTAGTATTGTGATTTATAAAATTTCACAAGAAGTTTAGAATCTACACATTAATTTCTACATCGTATCAGAGCTAGATTCACAGTAGAGAAGATATTTTGAAGTTGTCATTGCAGGAGGTTCGAATTTTAAGATCGGTGTTATAGGCTTTCTTCAACACTGAGAAGATGGATTTTAATGGACTCAGGCTCGAGTATGCTTTGGAAGGAACCAAAAACTTTGGAGCATGAAATATCCAAATGGAGGTAGTATTGGATGATAATGGGCTGCTATATACATCAAGATAGATGTAACAAAACCCCCAACATTTGATTCCTAGGATCTTTCTCAGTGGAATAAAAATGTGGCTAAAGTGCGGGGGATCATATTCAAGGGAGTTTGGGATCATATTGTCTCGAATATCCATTTGAAAAAGACTCTGTTCGCGATGTGGAAAACAATGACCGAGTTGTTTAAGAATAACAGTGACCATAGGAAGTCGACACTCAAGGACAAGCTTCGAAGTATTAAGATGCAAAAGAAAGAAACAATTCCGTAGTACCTGAGCAGGTTTACACAGTGTTGTGATGAAATTGGACGGGTCATTGTTACTATCATTGAAGAATATTTGATAGCTATAGCCCTCTTGGGCCTTCCCAAGAGCTGGCATAGTTATCAATATTCAATAAATGGTAGAGAGAATCTACTAAGTTGGAAGCGGTTATGGTCTGATTTAGTGCAGGAAGAAATAAGGTGGAGAAACAAAGATGAGACTTCATCCAAGGTTGAGGATGAGGAGAAATGTGCCTTGGATGCAAAGTAAAATAAAGGGAAAGGGAATAAATCCCAATCCAAAGTAGAATCTGGTCAAGGGGGGAAGAAGAAAGACTTATCCAAAATCAATTTCTTTCACTGTCATGAACTAGGACACTATGCCACGAAAAGTCCACACAAGGAAGTAGGTAAGAAGACCATAGGAGGAGTAGCGGGTGAAGCCTTGGCTTCATATTTTGAACTTGATTTAACCTCATTGCATGCATGGAAAGCATAGTAATGGGTAGTGTGTGATATCTCGAAAGTGGTGTCTCATTCCACATGATGGGAAACAGATAAATTTTCATTGACCTGAAGGAGAAGGATCTCCATATGCACATTGAGATAGGAGATGATGGATGATATAATGCTACTGGAATTGGTATGGTTAATTTTCATAGGGATTCTAGTTCCACTCTCATGCTCAACGATGTGATGTATGTACCTAGTCTGAAGAAGAATCTAGTTTTCGTCACAATTTTGGAAGATTGTGGCTACGATGTGATATTCATCAAAAGAAAGGCTTTCCTGATACACACTGCCATGGGACAAGTGAAGCATATCAGGGTTCGAATGAAGAACCTCTACAAATTAGATATGAAATACTATGCAACATTGTGAACAAAAGTAGAGAAGGTGCAGAGCTGAGATGTCGATGAATTATGGCATAGAAGACTTTGCCATTTGCATCATGGTGCTTTGAATATTATGAAACAAATTTATACAGGCATTCCCAATGGAGCACTAGAGTAGTAGGATACATGCAAAGGGTGTACATTGGGGAAGTACACAAAATCCACCTTTAATGATAATGACAACGGGGCACATGCAATCCTTGAAAGGATCCACTCTAATGTATGTGGACCTTTCTCGATAGCCTCCACCACAAAGCACATGTATTATGTTTTATTTGTGGATGGTTTCTCATGAAACTGTTGGATCTACTTCATGCAGAAGAAGGACAAGGCATTCTCCAAATTTGTTGAGTTTAAATCACTTGTTGAGAAAGAGACTGGAAGGAAAGTGAAGGCTCTTAGGAGCAATACCAATGGTGAGTACGTGTCGAATGAGTTTAAAAAAAAATTGTGCAAAGGAATTCATTCAATGCGAGTTGACAACACCTCATAGCCCACAACAGAATGGAATGGTTGAGAGGAAGAACAAAAGTATTGTGGGAGAAACACAAATGATGTTGCATGACCAAAGCCTACCTCTACATTTGTGGGTTGAAGCATGCAACACAATGGTCTATTTGTAGAACATGAGTCTGCAAAGGATTCTTGGCATGAGTACACTAGAGGAAGCTTTTTTAGGGAAGAAACCAGATGTTTCACACTTCAGGATATTTAAATCATCAATTTCCTGTCATTTTTCCAAGGAAGCGAGGAAAAAGCTAAAGCTGACAATAGAGTTGGGCATACTTGTGGGGTACATAGATACACCTCACAACTATCAGGTGTACTTTCCATCCCTTAAGATGACAGTGGTCAGATGGGATGTGAAGTTTGATGAGGAGAAGGAAATGAGGTGTTCTCTTGAGAGGGAGCTTCAGTTGTAGCCTGGTCAGGACCTTTTGCCTCTAAAGGAAGAACCTCAAGAAGTTGTGGAGCAACGATAAGTAGAGGAGGAGAGAGTGGAGACATCCACTCAAATAGAGACATCCAAAAAAGGAAGTAAGCAGACTAGGGAAGTTGATATATTATAGCAAGATGCTGGAGAGAATGTGGGAGAACCCACATCACAACGCAGACAGAGGTCACTGAATTGATACACTGGGTACATGGCTCTGATGAGTAATCTAGTTGAAACAAAACCATCCTCATTCAAGGAAGCAATGCAAAAACTAGTATGGGTTGATGCTATGGTAGGGGAATATGATTCCATTGTTAGAAACAATGTTTGGGAAATTGTCCCAAGACCAGTAGACAAATCGGCGGTTGGTTCGAGATGGATTTACAAGGTAAAGCATGAAGTAGATGGGAGAATCGAGAAAAACAATGCCAAGGGGCTCTCTGAGGTGGAGGGAATTGACTATGAGGAGACCTTTGCTCTAGTAGCAAGGTACTCATCCATCAGGTCAATTCTAGCATTGTCAGTGAAGATGGGGTGGAAGTTCCACTAGATGGATGTGAAGACAACATTCCCCAATGGAGTTATTGAGGAGGAGGTGTATATTGAGTAGCTAGAGCAGTTTGAGACTTTCGACAAAGAGTCACATGTGTGCAAACTCAAGCGAGCATTGTATGGACTCAAGCAAGCACCCCATACTTGGTATACCGGTATCAATAACTATCTCACTGCTTTGGGCATCACTAAAAGTGAAGCGGATGAAAACCCTTATCACATTGTGGTAGAAGGTAAATTATTGATTATTGTGTTATATTTCAATGACTTGATCCTTATTGGTGATGAGAAACTGATTAGATCTTGCAAGGAGGACCTTGTAAGAGAGTTTGAGATGAAGGGCATGGGACTCATGCATCATTTCCTCGGTTTGGAAGTATGGCAAGTAGATGGAGAATTATTTTCCTCTCAAGGAAAGTATGCCAACAAGATACTAGAGAAATTTTGTATGGAGAGTATCAAACCCATGGACACTTCTCTGGAAAGTAACTAGAGGAAAGAGGATGGCACTTCAGATGAGGAAGTGGAGGCTACAATTTAAAGGAATCTTGTGCTTTCACTCATGTATTTGATGAGCACATGACCAAACATGTGCTATGTAGTTAACCAACTTAGTCAGGCCATGGTTAAGCCAACCAAACTGTATTGGAAGGAAGCAAAGGATGTGTTGAGATACCTCAGAGGCACTACTTATTTTGGTCTATGATACAAAAGGACAGAGGGAGTGAAGCTACAAGGATTCACAAATGCAGATTGGGTGGGGATTCCATTAGACGGGAAGAGAACTTCAAGAGGATTTTTCAGTGTTGGGTCAACAACAATTTATTGGTATAGCAGGAAGCAGAGATATGTGGCACTCAGCTCAACAGAAACAGAGTACATGGTTGCAATTCAAGTAGCATGTGAGGCTATCTAGATAAGAAATATTCTTGTTGGGTTATTTGATCAGAAGATGGATACTACAGTGATTTTCTATGACAATCAAATTTGTAACAAACTATCTGAGAAACCAGTATTTCATGATCGATCCAAGCATATCGAGATCCAGTATCACCATCTACGAGATTGTGTGCAGAGGTGGATTATGTTGTTGCAGTACATTCCGACAAAGGAACAAGATGTAGATATTTTGACAAAGGTTTTGTCAAGAGGTGAATTTGAGTTCCATAGAAGCAGGATTGAGGTATATGATAATCCATTTCTTGGTGAGAGGGAGTGTAGAAAATGCAGCAATAAATTCCTAATTTAATATTGCCTTGATTAAATTAAGAGAAACTCGAATTTCAATTTCAATAGAATACTTGGAGGTAGTTAACTGAGGTGAAATGGATCTTGTCACTCAATTAAATCAGTAAATTTGAGTTGGAGATACTTGAGTTCAGTTCTACATGATTGACTACTAATTTGTAGCAACCTATTTCAGTTAATTTGAGTTATTGTCAATGTAACTAGTTCTCACTATTACTAGAACTAGTTGAGGGTCACTCAAGGTGTGTAAATTTTTTCACACTGAGTGATCATCCATTTAAACTAATCAATGAACCTAAATTAGCTCATGCATGCAGAGAATTTGAGTTACCCAATTGAGATTGGAGTTCATGGGTAGTGTATTATCATTTGTAAACTATTCCAAGTTGTACAGGTCATGCATGTAGTGAGAGACGAGCCTATAGGAATCGCACAATCCAAATTGAGGAATTTCCTAATTAATAAGGGCCTAATTCCCAAGGGAACAACATAAGGAAATATGGGGTTGGAGGCTCAAAATTTTGGCTAAATATTATCCAAGGTCAGTCAGTCAGGTAGAGGATAGAAGATACAGGTGAAGGTTGAGCTCAAGCTTGAGCAGAGCATATTGTATTCATCCAAATTCGTTGATTAATGAAATAAAGATAGTAAGGGGTTTTGAGTAGTTTCTTTCACCTAGTTAAATCTCTATGTATGTGTGTTAAATCTTGACGCATGCTAATTATTTGTGTTCTCAGTCGTGAATTTACTTTCGCAGATTAGTAGAATAGCTTCTAGTCTTATGATTTAGAAAATTTCATGAGCAATTTAGAATCTACACATTAATTTCTACGTCAAGACCATGTCAACACGTTGTACATGATCTTCACAAGAATTTTGTAGATTAGTATGCCATCAAAAAATACTAGCTTAATTTTTCTAAAGAATGGTTTGAAAATAGAATTCAACGAGATTTGAAATGTTGAAATTTCATTTCTAAGTTAAAATGGCATAACCTAAAACTCATAATTACCTTCATGTGTTCTAAAGGATGTTTGGGGAATGTATTCTTGCCTTATTTTGATTTGATGATATCCAAAATGAAGATCCAACTTAGTAAATAAATTTTCCCAATGCAATTCATCAATGATAGGAATAGGAAACTTTTCTTTGACTATCAGTTGTTTATAGTTTTGACACATATTCCATGAACCATCCTTTTTTATAATCATCACCACTAGCGAATACAAAATTCTCTAGCTAGGTTTAATGATGCCCTCCTCTAACATTTCTGGAACCATACATTCAATATCAATTTTTTTTGCATGTGGATATCTATAGGGCCTAATGTTAGGAGGTACACTTCTAGGTTGAAAATGAATAGCATGGTCATGATCTTAGATAGGTGGAAGACCCTAAGGCATTTCTCAAAATACCTTAGCATGATTGTTGATAACTTTTTGAAGATCCACTCAAGTAGAGGATATATATGTTTGATCATCTAATGATAACAATTTTGCAACTACACCTTGGTGTCCCTTTTTTAGCAGTTTTGTCATGTTATTAGAGCTTATCACTTTACTAAGTTTCCCTTGGACATCTCTAAGATTAATTTTCTTTTTATGAAAAGATATTGGAAATTAAGGGCCATTGTTCCCATTGATTGTAATTATTGGAATCCTAATACAACATCAACAACACCCATTTGGATTGAAATCACGATACTAATCAAAAAATGCTCCCCCATATTCAAATTAATGTTATGGCACTTCATTGAACAACTTATGTTACCTCCATTTGAAATCATCACTTGAAGTTCAAGTGTTGGATATACAAAGCAATTACGAAGTTTTTCCAATTTGTAATTGATGAAGTTATGGGTACTACCTAAATCAATCAATACTATTACCTTTTGCTTTTTCGTATATTCTTTTGTCTTGAGGGTTTGTTGAGTACTGATGCCGACCAATGCAAGACAAGGGATTGTTGGAGTAGTCTCTTCTAGCTCTAAATTTTGTGAAGTTTCTAGTTCTTAATCTCCTTCATCTTCATAGTCTATGTAGAATAATTTATTCTCACTACATTTATGCCCTTTAATATACATGTTGTCATAGTTGAAATATAGTCCCTTTGCTCTTCTTTCATCCATTTGTTTAGGAGTCAACTTTGTTGGTTTACGAAAGGGAGCATGATTTTCTACATAGATGTTTGTGACCAATTTTCTAGTGGCCATATTTTTACTTTCAACTTTCCTTTCTAGATTGAAATTATACTCTAGAGATTTAGGTTCAGAGAGACACACATAATGTGGATGTTTTCCTTTAAACGTTCCCATAAATAGGTCTAACAAGTTATCCTCTGAAATATTCTCCACTCTAAGACTCAACTTTTGGAATTGTTGAATGTCCTCTGGAACTTTTTGTCGAAGATTCACCGATTGACTAAATAATGTGTTTCTCTTAATCACCACATAATTTTCTATCAGTTCCTCTATAAAAACGGACTATGTTGTTGCTACTGCTACAAAACCCTCCAAAATTTTGGAATACATCCAAATCTTGGAGCCTACTTTGAATTTGCATGCTATTTTTGCAATTATTAAGAGTTATCATATGTGTTCTTTACGTATTCTTTTGTCGTTTAAAAGAAAATCAAAGTGTCATATTTTAGCATGGCAAGCGTCACATATCACGTATATGTAGTTTCGGTTTGTTTCAAGGGGTAAACTTGGTGTTAATGAGTTATTCTTACCATGTAGACATGTATCACGCTCATTCCCAAAGTTTCAAGCAATACCTCACAAGTTTCTTCAATGTGATCACAAAATGTAACTTTAGTGTTACACTTGGGGAAAGTCGTCGTAATGTTATCACTGTTGGGCTTCAAAATGTCATACAAATATCACTCATTACCATACATTTTTCACTTATGCTTCCATTATATCACTCATTATTCACTACCATGTCACTTCATTTTTCCTATTATTCACCATTAATGGGTCTCATTTATATCTTCCAAATATTATTTATTTTTAAGCATTTTTTAGAGAAATTCTTGATTAAATATTAGAAAATAATATATTTTACTTTATATATGGAAAGTGGGTTGTTTTTGTGACATGTGTAGTTGCCAAGGAAGCTTCCAAGACACCTTTATGTGGCCTTGAAGGATCAAATTCGAATTTGAGAAGATAAACCTCATGGAGAAGATGATGATCTCATGGAGAAGATCAAGGACAAAAGGGGTTTATGTGTCTAGATGGTTGAGAGATGTATGGAACTAAAAGAGAGATTAGTGGATCATCATTATGAGTTTCTTATCCCATTCCATTGTATAAATAGGAGTACAATCTCCTTCATTTGTAATCTTAGAATCTTCATTTGCAATCTTAGAAAGTTGGTTTGTACATTATGATGGAGATTTTGAAATAAAGACTCATACTTTGATTTTGTTGCTTCTACATTTGAGTTTCCTTTGAAGTGGTATGCTTGTGGAGTTATGGAGGCCCCCCATGGCCTCACTTGCATGCTTATTTTAGGTATAATTTAATTTATGTTTCAAATGTATTTAGATGTGTGATGATTTCTAAATGAATATTGGTTTAATTCTAATCTACATATGAAGAGACACAAAGGAATTTAAGTTAAATTCTCCTTCCATTTGATCTTGAACTAAAACTGAATTTCATTCTCCATTTCTCATTTGAAGCTATTTATGCATTTCTGGTTTGAAGTAATGGTGATTGTGATATAGTAGGATTGTGAAGAAGGACAATCTAGACCTCCTTAGTTAGGGGCCTCTTCTTTTACATCTTCTGCATCATAAGCCATTGTTGATTAGTGCTCTTAGATATATCTTCATGAAAGTAGTATTGTTTCATTTCATCTTTTAAGTTCTTGTTAGATATTCTAATTGTTTGAAGAAATCTTAAAATCCATGTGTTCTTGTAAGGGAACCATAAGATCTCCGACAAATTAGAAATCTTTCTAGATCTATATATTTTAGATAGGCACTTCTAAGTTTACCTTCCCGGGTTGACATTAAATTAAACTCTAATTTGCATCCGCATTTTAGAGCCAACATTTTGGCGCCGTTGCATCAAGTCAATAAATAAGGCTGGGGGGGAAATGTAACTTATATATATTTTGTATACCTTCCAAGCCTTATAGATTTTCAACCATATTTAACAGACTCATTAGACTCATCATCCAGCAGTAGAGGATCCAACAGCAGATACAACTTTCAGCCATGTTCAGCAGACTCCTCAGATTCATCATCTAGTAGCAGAGGATCTAGCAGCCGATATGACAATACAGATCCATCTTTCATCCACAACTTGAAGAAGAAGCTTCAAATTAGAATTGCAGCATTTGAACATGCATGATTCATCCACTTCTGTAGGTAAGTAAGGTATGATGTTTTCTAACCTTTAAACTTGAAATTCTTTTTAGATGCTAAAATGATGATATTTGGAAAATATTCCACTATTTCACTATTCCCTTTCTCATTAAAAATTGCCAAAAACCATCAGTTGGGGAGGGGGGAATTTCACACTTCATTTTTTTCCTCATTCATATTACATCGTAAACCAACATAGCTCCCCACAAAAAAACTACTACAAAATGATGAGCATATTAAATGACTTCTTAAAATGATTGATCTCAACAAAGTAAATAATGATTGTAAACACAAGAACCAATCATTAAAAAGAGATCTCAACAAAGTAAATAATGATTGTAACAAAAGAACCAATCATTAAAAGATGCAAATGCTTTGCAAAACAAATAAAAGTTCTCCAAAGATGTGCAAAGTTTAAAGGAAGTCCATGATTGAAAGATGTTTGTTACACAAGAACCAAACATCTTGTAAAAGGAAGCTCATCTAAGAAATAAATCAAATAAGTCATTGTAGTAGCTTGCATGAGGACATGCAAGAGCTTTAGTTGGGGAGTATGTTCGACTTCAAAATGTCATACAAATATCACTCATTACCATACATTTTTCACCTATGCTTCCATTATATCACTCATTATTCACTACCATGTCACTTCATTTTTCCTATTATTCACCATTAATGGGTCTCATTTATATCTTCCAAATATGATTTATTTTTAAGCATTTTTGAGAGAAATTCTTGATTAAATATTAGAAAATAATATATTTTACTTTATATATGGAAAGTGGGTTGTTTTTGTGACATGTGTAGGTGCCAAGGAAGCTTCCAAGACACCTTTATGTGGCTTGAAGGATCAAATTCGAATTTGAGAAGATAAACCTCATGGAGAAGATGATGATCTCATGGAGAAGATCAAGGACAAAAGGGGGTTATGTGTCTAGATGGTTGAGAGATGTATGGAACTAAAGATGAGATTAGTGGTGGATCATTATATGGAGTTGTTATCCATTCCATTTTAAATTAGGAAGTACATCTCCTTCATTTGTAATCTTAGAACTTTCATTTGTACTAGAAAGTTGGTTTGTAATATTATTGATGGAGATTTTGAAATAAAGACCTACTTTGATTTTGTTGCTTCTTACATTTGAGTTTCCTTTGAAGTGGTATGCTGTGAGTTATGGAGGCCCCCATGGCCTCACTTGCTGCTTATTTTAGGTATAATTTATTTATGTTTCCAAATGTATTTAAGATGTGTGATGATTGTTGAATGAATATTGGTTTAATTCTAATATACATATGAAGGGACACAAAGGAATTTAAGTTAAATTCTCCTTCTATTTGATCTTGAACTAAAACTGAATTTCATTCTCCATTTCTCATTTGAAGTTATTTATGCATTTCTGGTTTGAAGCAATGGTGATTGTGATATAGTAGGATTGTGAAGAAGGACAATCTGGACCTCCTTAGTTAGGGGCCTCTTCTTTTACATCTTCTGCATCATAAGCCATTGTTGATTAGTGCTCTTAGATATATCTTCATGAAAGAAGTATTGTTTCATTTAAGCTTTCAAGTTCTTGTGAGATATTCTAATTGTTGGAAGAAATCTTAAAATCCATGTGTTCTTGTAAGGGAACCATAAGATCTCCGACAAATTAGAAATATTTCTAGATCTATATATTTTAGATAGGCACTTCTAAGTTTACCTTCTCGGGTTGACATTAAATTAAACTCTAATTTGCATCTGCATTTTAGACCCAACAATCACATTGAGGGAAGTATGTTTTTCATGTGTTCTGAGTGATCAATGTTGTGTTGTCAACTGTTCTAAGTGTGCAATTATACTTAAGTTTTATCATTGATCACTTTGGTCTCACTAATCCCACACTTAGCCAAATCTGGAAAACTTCCCGACTGAGCAACCTGACATCAATCAACCTTCCTAAACTATGCATTACACAATATTATTCCTCAAGCTTTAGCCTTACCTCTTGGAACTATGAAATGCACAATCCCTACCTTCCATACCTATGCATTGCAAAATCTTAGTGTTGAGCCTCAACCCTTGAGCTTCAGAAATGCGCAACCCCTGCCTCCAGTCAGTCTCTTTTATGCATTTCGTAGTCTCAATCATCAAGCCTCAGCCTTGGCCTCTTAAAATCTGCAACTGCGCAATCCCTTGGTCTATGTCCCTCCGAAACTATGTAGTAGGCATCCTCAAGTCTCAAGCCCTCATCCTAACCTGTTGAGCCCCTCATCTACGCAGATGAAAACTTTGGCCTGCCTGAACTACACACTGTGAAGTCTCAAGGCTTAGTCCCAACCCCTAACATTTTGAGCTGCGAAACTACACAATCCTTGAACCTCTCTCCTAGCCTATCAGCTAGTTCTAGCTAAATAAGTTATCATCATGAAGCATGCTAGACTAGGGTTTTATCAAATTGATGTCATCTTGTCATGAGTGGATTTCAGTTGTAGGATTTCTATAATGTTATGATAAGATGAGGATGAAGGATATGGAGAAGGATACCTTGCTAGAAGACATCTTTGAAGTTGTGAAAACAAGTTGATCAATGAAGAAAGGAAAAGTGACATCATATTGTGACAACGGCCGAAGATCAAGATTACATTGAAGACTCCCTACCTTCAAGCCTTATGGCGTAGGAAGAAGAAGAGCATGTTCCATCTCTTAAGAAGACACAAGGAAAGAAACAACAAAGAATGGCTTGACATTGCCATGTCATCATGCAGTCCATGTCAGCAATGTCATGTCACGAGTCATCATTTGCCACATCATTTTTGGATTATGTAAGTTCAATATTGGATAAATGTAATGTAAAGTTGTGACAACCCCACAGATTCCACAACCCATAGCCTCAAGGGGACCCAACCTGTTACATGGATCCAGAGATTCTATCCCAACCCATAGGCTCTAGAGACCCAAGTTGTTAAAGCACTCCAAAGACCTCTGTCTCAACCCACAACCTCCAAGGACCCAAGTTGTTACAGGGCTCCAAGGATTCTATCTTAACCCACAACCTCCAAGTATCCTAAGCTATTACAGAGCTCCAAAGACTAGCAACTCAACCCACAACATCCAGGGATCAAGAGCCAATCCCCTTCTCTTTTCTTCTCTTCGACACTGCATGCAGAGAGTTCATGTTGAACTTCTCCTCTGCTCCACACCATTTCTCGTTCTCTTCTCCTTGCTCATGTATTCATGTCTCTCTTTTCTCTTTCGTTTCCTCCTCTTTCTCTTTCGCATTCATCCCTTTCTCAGTTTCTTCATCGACCGTCATTACTACTGTGTACTCCCTAGCCTACAACGCGCCATCCATTTTCATAAATTATTTTCCTTTTCTTTCTTGTGGTTTTCTTCCCAAGCACCATGGGCCTGCATGCCTCTTGTTCTGCTCATTTAATTTTAAGATCTCTTCTCTTCAATTTTGGAACCTTCCAGTCTTTAATGGTTGTCTTGCGTTTTCAGGTTTCCTTCCTTGCACAAGAAAGAAAGACATCCCAAGCAAGAAACTCCCTTCTCAACTCTGGAATCTGTGTCCCTGACTCAGTCCCCATATTGGATAAATGTAATGTAAAGTGATGTACAAAGTAGCTCAATGCATCCACAAGAGTCCAACCTTGAGAAATGACTAAGAAAGTACAAGATATAGGCATCAAACCACCTATGCTATCCATCAGGGGTCGAATCCATGATTCAATGAGCTATTTCAATAAGATCTAAACCAGGAACTAAAAAATAGGCAACGGAACAACTTGCCTCTAAGACTATGGAAACTGATTCATTCATCTTTAAACTAACTCTATCCTGATGTATCTACCTCCTCAAGTCACATTTTATCATATTTACATCATAGTACATCAAGTTACATCATATTACATCATTAATTGACCAAGAGAGAAGAAAAAGTTAAACTGACAGCAAACTGGGTGAAATTATGAACAAACAGGCAAAACTGGCAAATTTTTCTCCTATGCGTAGCCCCACTGATCCTATGAGTAGCGCTTTTTCTAGGCCAGTTTTGGAAGGATTTTTGAAGTCCAAATCAGGTGCAGAATAGCTCATTAGAAAGCTTGGTGAATCTACTTTCTAGCACAACTTGAATTTTTTGATTTGGAGTCCATTTTCCCCTTCAAAAATGAAATCTCCCAAGATTGCTTCCTGTGTGGCAAAAAAGTGGCAGAGAGGGCAATTTTTGGGTGTTTTTGGCCCTTTTGGAGGTCCAAAACTTGTCAAAACTTCTCACCCATTTCTGAGAATACTTAATTTTCATGTTGACTCCAAAAATGTAAACTTTTTTGCAAATGGAGGCTCCCATCAAAAGCACCTATTGGAAAAACATGCTTTTTACATTAAAAATTTCAAACATGACAAAAATTGCTCCAAATTTCTTGAAATTTGGCACGAGTGATCCATGTTAGGTGCTTTGTTGGGCCAATGATGATTTCAGCCAAGATATTGAGTTTATCATTCTCTTTCATTGCTCCTTAATGCCTTCCATGGAACTGCCACTAAGGGTTTCTTCCTCCATTTCATACTCACTGTCCATCTCCATTGTTTTCCCTTGGTTTTGAAAAATGTGGTTGTATATGGATGTATTATGGATAATAGTGTGGAAATAAGGTGAAGGAAAGAAATGTGCAAAGTGTGTATGAAAATGTATGCTGAATAGTGTTTAGGGATGAGCAGGGTTTTAGGGAGAGTGGATAGAGTTTGATGATGTGAGTAGGGCTTGTGGGGTTTGGGAAATTATATGTTCAGAATGGGATTAAGGGGAAAATGTATGAGGGAAACGGGATTAAGGGGATAGGGTATACAACCACTAGTGCAATGAAGAAAACTAGGGTTTCACCCTAGAAGCTAGGGTTTCAGTTTGAAGAACACAAAACACCAATCTTAGTAAACAAACCCTAACACACAAGATAGGATTCATGTACTTACTCGTTTAGAGGGAGAAATTGAAGTTTTGAGGCAAATGGTGAAATTTGCAAAAATTTGTAGCCCAACTTCTAGGTGTGTAGTGCTTCCTCCCAGGTGCATAGCACACTTTGTATGTGTAGCGCACGAACAAAACTCAGTGTAAAAGCTATGCCAAGTGCGTAGCACCAGCTGACAGGTGTGTAGCTCTTTTTGCAGGAAAAATTTGGAGGCCTTCTTGATGTGAAAATTAGGAATGTGATAGCTCGTTGGAAATATTATCGAGTTTACTTTCTAGAACATCTTGAATTTTCCAATTTGGAGGTCATTTTCCCTGTCAAAATTCCAATCTCCCAATACTGGTCAAAATGTGCAAAATGAGGCTGCCTAAATGCAGAGTGTTGTCGCAGTCAACTTTTGAAGGTCTTACTTAACTCCAAATTGAGTTTAGGATAGCTCATTGGAAATCTCTCTCAGTCTAGCTATCATTTCACTCATCAATCAAGTCATTTGGCCAACCAAGCTAGGAGAAATCTTGATTTTTCCAAGGCCACTCCAGAAGTGCAACAACCCTCCTGAGGAAACTTTATTTTTGACATTTCTCTAAAAGCATGACACCTTTGTAAAAAGTGAAGGAGGTTTTTCTTCTTTGGCCTATTGTAGACAAAATGTCTCTCATTTTTCCCAAATTCATTTTTTATTGCTCAAAAACATCATTTGAGTAAAACCTATCCCGATGTGTGGAACAGGGGATTTGTTGAAATGAAGTGAAATGAAGGGGATAAGGGGCTTCTAAATTATTGAGGAAATTTTGGGAAGTAGGGAGGGATCTTAGGAAATAGGGGAAAGTGGAATTTAAAATATTGAGTGAGGGGAAGGGGTCCAAAAGGGAAAAACACAAGCTTAGCCTAGAAAATTGTCAAATTGTAGCAAGAAACTACGGTTTGTGGAAAAATGGGGAATTTGAGGGATATCAGTGATGGGAAGTGTTTAATAAGGTACATTAAGGATAGGGGAAGGTGTATGAACATCAAGACACAAGTTTTGTTGATGATTTGACCATCCAAGAGAAATTACCTTCAAAACCCTAAGAGAGGGAAATGAGCCTTACCTAAGCACAACTGAAGCACGAACAAGGTGTAAAATGACTCATTGGAACCTGAAATGATGATGAAAACTCTCTGAATGATGGTACACTCAGATGAATGGTGACATGGACTGACATTTGGAAAACTTTGAAAGAAGTGAAAACAAATCCTAGACCTAATACCTAGTGACCAAATTTTACTTGAAACCTCACTGAAATGACAAAATTTGACTTTGACACCCTAAGACCACTTTGTAAGAGCATATTTGATCATGGTGGAAGGTTTCAAAGAATGACACTAACATTGGCTCCAATGGGGATGGTAGCTCCTTGGAGGTACCAAGAACTGCAGATCTTTGGGAGAGGAGACCAGTGCCTTATCCAATGGGCATGGAGTCAAAAGCTCAATCTGAAAGGCATGACTAAAAACTGACGACTTGACAACACAAACTGACTTGAAACTGACTCAATACTAAAACACAACTGCCAAATTGGAAAATATGCTCAAAATAGAGCTTATTCAATAAAAACTACTCTAACTGTTCCATTCATCACCTGATCAAGTGAAATGAAACAACCAATGCAACCAAGTAAGCATTCTGGTTGTTGTTTGCATTCTCCACAAGTGCTTGCTTATGAACAACAAGAAAGAACTACTGAAAGGAAACTCCCATGAAAACTTGTAAACAGATCCGTTGAATGATATGGATTCTCTATCTAACTCCAAAAACACTGCATAAGGCTCTTGAAATTCATGCACACTGGGACTTATCTCATCCAATGGATTACTTTTCTTCTCCTTATACCATGAATGCAAACTTTCATCCGAGCTTTGTGACGTGACTCCTGCTAAAAATGGCAAAGAAAATGGCTGCTGGATCAAGTTTGTATCAATACTCATTTGAAGCTCACAGGTAGCTAATGGAGAAGGAATTTTACTGCAGACATCATCCAACACATCAGCTATTAGATCGTGAAAAACTTGAAAAGACTGTTGCAATCCATTTTCAATGAGATTGCATGATTTTCTACAGGCTACTCATTTGAAGATATACTATGCAATTTTCCCTTCAAAAACTGAAATGGTTCAAAACAAAATGGTATGGAATCATCTTGCATCATTTGATCATATGGTCCAGCTTCCAAATCTTCATTTGAAATTTGAAAATCAATGGCATTTAGAGGCTCCAACTCTGGATATGTAAAGTCTTGAACAAGGTTTTCATTACCCCAAAGATGGTCCAGATCAAGACTCATCGACAGTTGATTTCTGATTGTATGAAAGTTGTCTCTGATGAACTGAAATGAAGCAAAAAAAAAGGCAAAGATCCTTCACTCACTTCAAAATTTTCTGCACTTTCCTCCTCACTTCCATAGTTGATATGTATCGACTAATCACTATATTTGAGCTGCTGAAAGTGAACTTCCTCCTCCCACAAACTAGCTACTAATTTGTCTGGAAGATTAGATTAGCTTCTGTTTGGAGAACATAATCATCATCATACTGATCAAATTGAGGCAAATCATCAGTAAAAAATACATCATCAAGCATACATGTCATATCAATAAATCTCTCTTCTCCAAGATGATCTATAAAACAATCATTATCAAGTCTATGACAACTGGGATAAGAAACAAATTTTTTTGGATCAGCCACTTGTTCTTCTTCAATCAATGAGCCATGATCTTGAACATCATACTCATTCTTTGTGGTGATCTTTTGCATCATTTATTCCACTTCACTTACCAAAATGTCGAGCTTTACCTCTAAGGATGTCGATTCCTCCGGATCTATATTCTTCACCTCTTCTTCCTTCAACTTTTCCCTTCTGATCAGCAAATTAGCCTCTACATCTACTGCTCTATTCTGCATCTCTTCAAGTGTTGCAAGGTTCCTTTCTCTCAGCTGAAACTCCATTTCCGGATCAAAATCATCCGGATAGTGCAAGAGAGCGGATCCAGGAGGAGGTCTTAGATTAACCGGCATCGAAAAATAGAATTGGTTAAACCTGGCAGAAAACTATTGTACTCTCTCCCCTGGTTGTCTTTTCAGCTAGTTATACTCTTCTATAATCAAGAAAGGATTTTGTTTGACCACCCACCTGTCAAGGAAAACTTTGACGAACTGCTGGAAATCTGAGATGCTTGCATCAGGCAAGGTTTTGAACCAACTCTTGACTTTGCCTTGCAAAGAAAGAGAAAAAAGCCTAATACTAACATCCTCTTCATCAAATTCAAAAAGGTCGAGAAAAGACTCAAAATTCAATACATGTCTCGCAGCAGTGATGTTGTCACATTCACCACCAAATATTGGTAGATATAGGTCATGATTTTTAGGGAAAGCGTGGAATATAGGAGGTAAAATCAGAGGCTTGTATCGATCAGGAATTTTACGAGGTATAGGAGTATGTACAGAAGGTGTAGAATCAATCTTGGTCTCTTGAGGCTCATCAGTTTGAAGACAATCATCACAAGATTCAGTAAAAGGGTCTTGATCAAAATCAAAGGCATGCGAACATTTTGTATTCACAATCTTCAAAGGGAAGAAATCAAATGCCGGTTTTGGATATTTTCTCAAAAAAAATATACTTCGTAAAGCCTTCTTGACATTCTCGGGAAAAGAGAAGAAATAATTTAAAACAAAGAACATAATGTCTTGGATGAAATTCCAACTTGAATACCTGATCTTTCCATATTTTCCTTTCATGTTTCTACTAGTCATGTTCATCCTCCAGTGGAGTCCTTGGATCTAATCTCGAAACTGATTTGGAGTCACCAAGTGAATGATTTCAGCCTTACTGTGTCTGATCGTTGTTCACCATCAACAATCTGATCAAACTTGATTACATTTTGCTAAGGAAAATAAAACTACGTTTCCCCAGTATGGTCGCCACTATGTTATTGCCTAAATCTACCTTAGGCTAAGAAAGGCAGGTCTAGGGTAACATCAAACCACGCTTAACCGGGTACCTAGCCCTACCAGGTTGGGAAAGGGCTCTCTCCTTGTCAATCTCAAAGAAAATATGGCAAGTAAGGCTTGAGATGACTGATATGAATAATAATTTTAGGCTAGGTATAAATTCTCAGAGGATTTTGATTGATTTTAATGGTTGGTTGCTGGATTAGATGGGGAAGGCAGTTTTGGGTCTGGGAAATCAACTCAGATTTGCAGGGGTTTCTGTGGTGCGAGTAGGCAAGTGTTTTAGCACCTTGAAATGAATGTGATGGTGAGTCTAAAAACTAGTGAGGAGTTGGAGAGGGCATGCAAATGTCATGAGTCCTCTTCAATCAACAGAAAATATTTAAAACTAAACAAACCCCAAGGTAGAGCACTGAAACACCAATGGATTCCACCCTTTAATCTTGATTCATTTAGTTATGCAGAAATAGATAGTTGATGGCACATATACACATAGATAAACTGAATAACAGAGGAGAAAACAATGCTAATTCACATTACCACAAGAATCCCACAAAATGTTGCAAAACCCTGGTTCATTTCCTTGCCAAACTGCAGAAGTGATGTACAAAGTAGCTCAATGCATCCACAATAGTCCAACCTTAACAAATGACTAAGAAAGTACAAGATATAAGTATCAAACCACCTATGCTAGCCATCATGGGTCGAATCTATGAGTTAAGGAGTTGTTTCAACAAGATCTAAACTAGGAACTGAAAAATAGGCAGTGGAACCGCCTGCCTCTAAAACTATGGAAACTGATTCATTTATCCTTAAACCAACTCTATCCTTATGTATCTACCTCCTCAAGTCATAGTTCATCATATTTACATCATAGTACATCAAGTTACATCATATTACATCATTAATTGACCAAGAGAGAAGAAAAATTCAAACTGACAACAAACTGGACGAAATTCTGAACAAACAGGAAAAACTGGCAAATTTTTCTCCTATGCGTGGCGCCACTGATCCTATGTGTAGTGCTTTTTCCAGACCAATTTTTGAAGGCTTCCTGAAGTCCAAATCAGGTGCAGAATAGCTCATTGGAAAGCTTGGTGAGTCTACTTTTTGGTACAACTTGAATTTTTGGATTTGTAGTCCATTTGTCCCTCCAAAAATGAAATCTCCCAAGACTGTTTCCTGTGTGGCAAAAAAGTGGCATGACAAAAATTGCTTCAAATTTCTTGAAGTTTGGCATCAGTGATCCTTGTTAGGTGTTTTTCTGGGCCAATGATGCTTTCAGCCAAGATATTGATTTTATCATGCTCTTTCTTTGCTCCTTAAGGCCTTCCATGGAACTGTCACTAAGGGTTTCTTCCTCCATTTCATACTCACTGTCCATCCACATTGTTTTCCCTTGGTTTTGAAAAATGTGGTTGTATATGGATGTCTTATGGATAATAGTGTCGAATTAAGGTTAAGGAAAGAAATGGGCAGAGTGTGTGTGAAAATGTATGCTGAATAGAGTTTAGGGATGAGTAGGGTTTTAGAGAGAGTGGATAGAGTTTGATGATGTGAGTAGGGCTTGTAGGGTTTGGGAAATTATATGTGGAGAATGGGATTAAGGGGAAAATGTATGTGGGGGATGGGATTAAGGGGATAGGGTATACAACCACTAGTGTAATGAAGAAAACTAGGGTTTCACCCTAAAAGCTAGGGTTTCAGTTTGAAGAACACAAAACACCAATCTTAGTAAACAAACCCTAACACACAAGATAGGATTCATGTACTTACTTGTTTAGAGGTAGAAATTGAAGTTTTGAGAAAAAATGGTGAAATCTGCAACAATTTGTAGCCCAACTACCAGGTGCGTAGCACAGTTTGTATGCGTAGCGCTCGAACAAAACTCAATGTAAAAACTGTGCTAATCTTCTTTTCTGTTGTTTAGAAGGTAACTTATGAATGGAAAACAGAGGTAAGAAGCACTTATTGAGTTATACAACAGCACGAGAATTCCATAATCACTCTTCAACCGTTAAACACAGTGAACAATCCATTCTCCAAAGCTCATAACAAGTCTTTGATTATAGAAACTATCAAGTATTACAGTGCGAGTCTCTCCTGGAACAAAATCAGCTAAAGATAGCTTGTCGAACCACCAACCCTCCACACTTTAATACAGTATTGAGGGCTCCTTTTATAGTGCAAATAACTCAAACTATTTATTACAATCGACCTAAAACAGGTCTGCAAAAAGAGATTTCTAAACCTAAAATTGTGCCAAAATTAAATGCAGGTAAATATCTATTGAACTGTGTCAGAGGTAGCTGGATCAAAAAGAGTGCAATGTGGCCCTTGGAGGCTTGATGCAGTGCTGCTGGAATAACTATGCTTTGGGATTTTCCGTTCTGTTCTGGTGTGAGTTAAATGTGCAATAACCGTGATTTGAGAGTTTTGAGTGGCCTCGCCCTTTTCTTTGACTTTGTTGAAAGATATTTAATTTTCACCTGCTTTGGGCCGCTGTTAAGATCTTCGCTGATACTCTTTGCCGCTACATTGATGGTCTTCGCCGTCTTCTGATACTCTTTGACGTGCTTTCGGTCTGCATATTTAATCTGATACTCTTTAATCTCTGTCTTTGGTCTCTCCCTGTCTTCAAATCGGTTTTATTTGGCAAAATCGGGCAATTTCGGGCTTTTCCGGTGCAAAAAGGGCCAAGGAATCAAAAGATTCCCTAAAGATTCCCCAATAACACTAATTTCCCGTAGCGATGTGCGATTAGCGCTTCGCGCTAATCGCTCATCGAAAACTGCCTCCGTTTCTCGTTCCGGAGCTGCGAAGCTCGATTTTCGCGCTTGCGCGTTTTTCCCTTTTCTGGATGCTGACATCAGCTGTACGGCGGATGACGTCAGTGAGGTGATGTGGCAGGGTGACTCATATGTTACTGCGATGTGATCAACTTCTTCCGATGCGATCGCAATATCGCATCGACGGAGAACGAGAGGGTATTTATTTTGGAAATGCGAAGCTTGCGACTGCCGATCGCCGATATCGCGATATCGCATCGGGTAAAAAGGAAAGGGGGACACTTATGGGGTAAAATATTGCGATATGCCGATGCGAGATGGTTCACCGGGATCAGAAGAATGTTAAGGCAATCGACAAGGGTTTATTGTGATCAGAAGAAGTGGAGAGATGTTTTTGAAGGGTATTTGAGGTCTTTGGAAGGGGTCCGATAACTTTAAGAGGAATTTTATGCTTTGGAAGGAGTCCATTGCATTAGAAGATGGTTTGAAGGGCCAGCATGAGGGTTCTTGCCAAGTTTCAGATATACTGAGCAATTCCCGGGGATACTTATGGTTATTTTCAACCAGGGGGGGATATTTATTTAAGGGGATAATTTTCATAGTTTTAGTAGGGGGATGGGAAAATATAGGGAGTTAAATAATAATGTTAGCAGTTAATATGGATATGACAAGAAAGCGCTAAGCTTCAGAGATCTTAGGCTTCAAAAGGGGAGACAGAACCTTATAGAGAAAGTACGGGTCCTCTTTGAGTGAAGCAGATGTTCACCCAGACTAATGACATGGAAAATGATGAAACTAAGAGATAACAAGCAGATCTTGACCTCTTTTGGGGAAATTAGTTAATGATTTCGGGAAGATGGAGAAAAAGAAGTTAGTTATGCCTGGTTTGAGCTCCTTCATATGAAAAATGCTTGATGACTGTGACCTGAGTAGAGATGATACTTTAAAACATGAACAGACACCAAGATTCTGCAACCTCAAAACTACCTACCCAGCCTACTTACCTAACATTTTTTCTTCTTTTTACTTTGGGTGTACTTAGACTTGCAGACCCAGCATTTCAATTTTTCTTTTTATGCCTTCCTATCTGCAACTACCCTTATTTCTTCCAAGGGCCCAGATTAAGTAGTTGGGCTCCTTTGATTCTCTACCTATCTAAGAATCTGCCAAGATTAAGCTGTTTGGACAGATTTTCATTCCCTATATTCTAGAACAGGAAATTGAAACCTAGGGAGACCAAGGTTAAGCTGTTTGGACCTCCCTTTAGCTGCAAATTGTACAAAACCAGAATGACTCTTCAAAATTGGAAAGAAGTTAGATGAACTCTGAGTAGCCTTCTTTTCCTGGTGACTGTTTAGCAAATATGGAGCATTGCAGCATGCAAAGTATGACATTATTGGCCTGTAAAAGTGTCAATCATGAAATATGAGTAACCTGCTGCAGCAGGAGGCTAACAGGAAGAACAGAGTCAGATCATGTTTCTACAGTATCTGAAAACGATAGTAATTCTATTTGTTTATGGCATCAAACGTTGGGCCGTATGAGTGAAAGAGGTTTAAAGATTTTATCTGATCGTAAGTTACTTCCTAATTTAAAGTCTGTTAAGTTAGATTTCTGCAAACATTGTCTATTTGGGAAACAAAGCAAGAAGAAGTTTAAAACTGGAAAACATACTAGTAGGGGAATCCTTGACTATATCCATTCTGATGTTTGGGGTCCATCTCCTACAACCTCATATGGAGGATCGTCATATTTTGTATCTTTTATTGATGATTTCTCTAGAAAAGTGTGGGTCTACATGTTAAAGAAGAAGTGTGATGTATTTACATTTTTCAAACAGTTTAGATCATTAGTTGAAAACATCACTGGGAGAACCATTAAATGTTTAGGAACTGACAATGGTGGTGAGTTTACTTCAAAGGAATTTGATAATTATTGCAAGGACGCTAGGATCGAAAGACATAAAACCACTGTATATACTCCTCAGCAAAATGGAGTTGCTGAACGCATGAACAAGACTCTTTTAGAGAGAGAAAGAAGTATGCTTTGTAACGCCAATTTGCAGAAGGAATTATGGACAGAAGCGGTTTCTACAGCTTGCTATTTGATAAATTGATCACCATCAACTGCAATAGGATGCAAAATTCCTCAAGAGGTATGGAAAGGTCATCCTTGTGATTATTCTAAACTTAAAGTTTTTGGTTGTGATGCATATGCTCTAGTTTCGAAACATCAGCGTTCTAAATTAGATCCTAAATCAAAAAGATATATCTTTGTTGGATATGGTGATGGGACTAAGGGATACAGATTGTGGGATCCTACTACTCACAAGATCATCATTAACGGAGATGTAAATTTAATGAATCTTCATTTGAAAATCCAGATGTAGATGGTAAATTGAAACAGGATAATGTATCTAAGATTCAACACATTCAGTTTGAAACCAGTTCAAATACTGATGATAGTCAAGATGAACAAGTTTCAGATGCAAGTCATGAACAAGTTTCAGATGCAGATCATGAACATGTTTCAGATGCAGATCATGAAGAAGTTCCTACAGATAATAATCAGCAAATTTTGGAAGTACCAAAAACATCTTTAAGGGGGTCCACAATAATCAAACTTCCTCCTAAAAGGTATGATGATTATGTTACTTTAATTGCTTTAACTGCTAATGATGATGAACCTTTATGCTATCAGGAAGCTGTAGAAGGTTCTAAAAGTGAAAAGTGGAAAGAAGCTATGAAGGACGAGATGATGGCATTAGTCAAGAATGGCACATGGGATCTGGTAGAACTTCCTAAAGACAGAAAAAATGTGGGATGTAAATGGGTCTACAAATTGAAAAGGGGTGTTGATGATATAGAGGACAGCTACAAAGCAAGGCTGGTCGCAAAAGATTTTTCTCAGAAAGCAGGCATTGATTTTAATTAGATATTTTCACGAGTTGGTAAAATTGTTTCAATTTGAATTGTATTAGCATTAGTTGCTTTACTTGATTTAGAATTATAGCAACTAGATGTTAAAACTGCAATTTTACATGGATATTTAGATGAGGAGATTTACATGGAACAACCGGAAGGGTTTGTTCAAAATCACAACAAGAAATTTGTCTGTAGGCTCAAGAAATCATTGTATGGTCTGAAGCAGTCGCCTCGACAATGGTACA
>APFE031102646.1:0-22806 GCA_000404065.3 Pinus taeda | reverse complement strand
ATGTAGTAGGTTGTTTGATGTATGCGATGGTTTGTACTTGACCAGATATTTCACATGTAGTTGGGGTTGTCAGCAGGTATATGGAAAATCCAGGAAAAGAACACTAGTCAGCAGTGAAATGGGTGCTTCGATATTTGAGAGGCACAAGTGATTATTGTATCACTTATAACAGAAGTAGTGAATTGGTTTGTGGATATGTTGATTCCAATTTTGCAGGTGATTTGGATAAGAGAAGGTCAAAATCAGGGTATGTCTTTACTCTTGCAGGTGGAGCTATTAGATGGATGTCAAAGCTACAGAACATTGTTGCTTTATCCACTACTGAAACAGAAGACATAGCTGCTTCACATGCTTGCAAAGAAGCAATTTGGTTGAAAGGTTTGTTTGGTGAGTTTGGTAGGTTACAGGACAACATCAAGTTATTTTGTGATAGTCAAAGTGCAATTCATTTGGCTAAGAATCTGGCCTATCATAGTAAATCAAAGCATATACCTATCGAGTACCATTTTGTAAGACAGGTTATCACTGAAAGGGAGTCTCTCTTAAAAAAGTGCATACAAAGGAAAACTGTGTAGACATGTTCATGAAACCAGTTGTGTTAGAGAAGCTACGTTGGTGTCTGGCTTCTCTTGGCTTGCAGAAAAGATAAAATAATAAAGGAATAGGGTATCAGGCGAATTGTTGTCAAGGTGGAGATTGTTGAGATTTTTTTGTTAATTAATTTTTGGAAAAAATCTTATGAATGTGACAACAATAGGATTTGTTGCTAAAGTGGCTCCATTTATTCCTGAGGAGGAGTTATTGCATCCTAAATTTGTTGTGAGAGAATTTATGATTCAATTTTCTACTCCCAGCTATAAAAATGTAAGTCCGCAGAGAATATGTGAGCTGAGAGGGTGTGAGGAATTATGTGTTGTAATCTCGTGTTGAATAATAATATTTCCGATGCCTCTGTTTGGTGGATGTAGCCTAGATTGGTTGGGTGAACCATGTTAAAATCTTTGTGTTTTTAATGGTTGTGTGTGTTGTGTATGCTTATTTTATTTCCGCGGTGTGTTGTGTGCTCCTATACTTTGTAAAAAGTGAAGGAGGTTTTTTTTCCTTGGCCTATTGTAGACAAAACCCTCTCCCATTGTTCCCAAATTCATTTTTTCTTGCTCAGAGACATCATTTGAGTAAAACCTATCCCGATGTGTGGAACAGGGGATTTGTCGAAATGAAGTGAAATGAAGGGGATACGGGGCTTCTAAATTGTTGACGAAATTTTGGGAAGTAGGGAGGGATGTTAGGAAATAGGGGAAAGTGAAATTTCAAAGGTTGAGTGAGGGGAAGGGGTCCAAAAGGGAAAAACACAGGCTTAGCCTAGAAAATTATCAAATTGTAGCAAGAAACTACGGTTTATGGAAAAATGGGGAATTTGAGGGATATTAGTGATGGGAATTGTTTAATAAGGTACATTAAGGATAGGGAAAGGTGTATGAACATCAAGACATAAGTTTTGTTGATGATAAACCCTAGGAGAGGGAAATGAGCCTTAGCTAAGCACAGCTGAAGCACGAACAAGGTGCAAAATGACCCATTGGAACCTGAAATGATGATGACAACTCTCTGAATGATGGTGCACTCAAATGAATGGTGACATGGACCGACATTTGGACAACTTTGAAAGGAGTGAAAACAAATCCTAGACCTAATACCTAATGACCAAATTTTACTTGAAACCTCAGTGAAATGACAAAATTTGACTTTGATACCCTAAGACCATTTTGTAAGAAAATAATTGATCACTGGTGGAAGGTTTCAAAGACTAACACTAACACTAGTATCAAAATTGTTTATCCAAGCTCTGGTCTTCTGCTAATTACCTACAAAATACAACAATTTGTTAATAAAACACAGGTTTGCGAGGAGGTGATCGGAGGCCGTACTGAAACTAAGAGGAACTGTGGATAGAGTCTGGAAGGTGTTCGGGAGGGAATCCATGGTGAAATCATGTCTCAGAGGCTCAGGGTGGCGCTAGAAGGTTTTGATAGTTTTCACTATATAACTGAGTAAAATGCATGAAAATGAGGGTTTTCAGGGTTTTAACAAGTAATGGGTAAATTGGCGCGGAATTTTATATTATGAACAGTGAGTGGTTTTGGGTTTAGTGGGGAGGTGGTATTTTGGTGAAGTCACCTGATCTACCTTAATGCTTGACATGTAGCAGATGGGGGCCCAGGCAAAATCACTTTATCGGGCAGGTAAAGGTCAGATATCGGGTGAACCCGATATCACTGTGAACTGTTGGATTCAGGTGCTGATGATCAAATGACAGTCGGGTGGCAGATTAACATGGATGAAATGGGCAAAGGTTTTGTGGGGGGCATGGGATAAAAATATAGTTTATAGTTAAACTAAGGGTAGGGGTAATGTATATGGGGATTTATTTATATACAAGGAAAAAGTGTATATCAGGAGCTATATTATTAAGTTAGAAATTAATATCAATTGAAATGAGCAGAATGAAAATAATACTAAGTACAATGTAATATTTGCGCTTTTCCTTTAGATACACTTATGCTTATGATAAAATCTTTTTGTGGGTATTTTGAGTGAAAGGGAATTTAACATGGGGTTTTTTACTTTTCATAGGCAAATGGAGTTTAACCTTAGGAAAAGGTGTTTTATTAGGGTAATGAAGGGAACTGACTTTTATTAAGGGAATTCTAACACTTGATGTCCATAAGTCATTAAGTCGAGGGTCCGATCCCACCAAAAGTCAGAGAAATGCTTTGAGCCTTTACAACTTGAGGGATTTCTAGTACTAGAACATACCTGTGGATGGGGAAATTAGTAAGTATAGGGATGAAATGAATGAGGGGGAGTCAATTAAATCAACTTGTAAACCTATGTTTTTGCTTTCTTAATTGCTCATGCACATTGAAACATATGATTGAGCATGATAAATGTGCTTTTGTCCAATCAACTTTATACTTCAGCAACCTTTCTTCTACTTACCTATTAATTACCCAAACATTTTTTCTTCACTTATTTGGGTGCATTTAAGCTATAAGACCCTTTTCTTTCCTTTTATTTTATAAAACAAACTATCTACTTTTAACCTTATATCTTCCAAAGGCTCAGATTAAACTGATGAGATCCTTTTATTTTCTCTACCTATCTAATGATATGCCAAGATTAAGCTGTTTGGTCAGATTTTATTCTCTAATTATAAACATAAAATTCAAAGCGTGAAATAGTCAAGATTAAGCAGTTTGACTACCATGGGTTGTGGCATGTATGATAAGTTACACACAACCATTATTTAAAACAATAAAGTAGTAAAATAGTAGTGGCATTTAGACTTGCACACTTTCATGATCTATTTTTTGTTTTTTGGGGTTCATATTTTTCATTTTTTGATCTTTTCTTATTCTTTTTGTCCTTTGATTTTTCTTTTAGGACATATCCTCTTTACATTTTTAAAATTTTTAATATGGAAAACATTTGCAGAAAACAAAGATAAGTAAAATTTTACAAGGCTCAAAGTTAGCCAATTCAAAATTATGAATCTTATCACTATAGGACTCTAACAGTGGCTCCACATGGGGATGGCATTTCCTGGCAAATGTCAAGAACTTTAAGATCAGTAGCCTTTGAATTGTGACTGAAGTTACATTGTAAACTCTTCTTCTGTGATTTGTGCCTTATTGTATAATCTCTATGACTGAAAATCTTGAACTAAAATCATAACCTTTTCTACAAACTGAAATCTAATTTGAAATAAACTTGTTGCTGAAAAACTAAATTTATTCAAACTGAAATCCTACCTACTTACTCTAATCAACTGTCCAACTGCTGGTTAGGTAAAATGAAACAACCAATGCAACCATTCATGCATCATATACATTGGTGAATTTTGCTGCTTGTGCTTGTTTGTGATTAAACTGAGATTCTAAAGCCAATTATAACCTTGTCAAAAAATGAGAAGATAAGGAAATACTTGATTTCCTTTGTTGACTCTAGAAACTGTACAAAAGGATCTTCCAAGATATATACACTAATTTTTAACTAATCTAAGCAAATGTACAATTGTTTTAGATTGCCTCCATGCCATTAAAGTGAAATGTCACTTTCACCTTTATCACCCTGCAAATTTTCAAATAAGCTTTGTGATGATATTTACATTGATTGAAATGTTTGACTGATGAAACCTTTATCATCTTGATCCTAAATCTGATTGTTAGTTAATGAAAAACAATTTTGATTGCATTCACTATCCAACCCATCAGTTATGGGATCATTAAAAACTTGGAAGGATTGCTGCAAATTATTACACATAGGTTCGAATGGGACTTCACAAATTTCTACAAGATGCTCATCCTTTTCTTTAGAATTTTCATACCAAATTTCCTTTAAAATTTGAAATGATTCAACACATAGTGGTATAGAACTTTCTTGTATTATTTGATCAGGTGTTTCAATGGAATTTGACAACTGTAATTGTGAAACTAAAGGATCTTGTTCAGGAATTTTATTGTCTTCTTTGTTGTTAATGTCAATACCTAAAGACTGCTATTTTTTTATTGCTTTAAAGTTTTCTCTAATGAACTAAAATGAAGCAAAATAAACAGGTAAAGAAGCTTCACTTATTTCCAAAATTTCTGGACTTTCTTCTTCACTTTCATAGCTGATATGGATAAGATGATCACTGTTTTCAAGCTACTGAAACTGAATTTCTTTATTTCCCAGACTAGTTTCTGATTGCTCTGTAAGTTAGTTTGGATTTGAAGAACATAATTATCATCATATTGATCATATTTAGGCAAATCATTAAAAGAAGTAATGTCATTAAACATACACATTAGATTAACAGATTTCCTCTCCACATATTGCTCTATAAATCTATCTTCTGATCTATGGTAGTTGGAATTAGCAGGAACTTGTTCATGGCTATCAACCTCTTATTTTTGTGAAATAAATGCATCATGGTGATTTTAAACAAAAAAATTATCTTTCATGATGATACTATGTATCATTTCCTCTATTTTTCTTACCAAAATGTCAAGTTTTACCTCTGCAATTTTGTTCTTCTCCGCTCCTGCTTTCAACTTTTCTCTTCTAATTTGCATATTAACTTCTACATCTACGACAATGTTCTGCATCTGTTCCAATGTTGAGGGGTTTCTTTCTCTTAACTGAAATTCTATCTCTAGATCAAATGCTTTTGGATAGTGCAAGAGAGTTAAATCAGGAGGAGGTCTTATATTTGATGGAATTGAATAATAGATTTGATTAAATCTGTCAGAAAATTGTTGTATTGTTTCATTTGGCTGTCTTTTTAACTGATTATATTTTTCTATGATCACAGAAAGATTGAATTTTATTATCCATCTATCAAGGAAAATTTTGACAAACTATGGGAAATTTGAGATGCTTGCAATAGGTAGATTCTTGAACCAACTCTTTACTCTACTTTGCAAAGCGAGAGCAAAAAGTCTCATTCTAACATCATCTTCATCAAACTTAAATAAGTCCAAATAATTCTCAAAACCTTGAATATGTTTTTGGGCAGTGATACTATTCTCTCCATCAAAACTAGGGAGATATTTGTGATAGTTATTAGGGAAATCATGGAGTATAGGAGATAACATGAGGGGCTTATATCTATCAAGAACTTTACAAGGTAAAGGAATATGTACAGGGATTGTATGGTTAGTCTTGATGTTTGATGCTCCTCAATCAGAAAATGATCATCATAAGATTTAGAAGAAAGCTGCTCAGATGGATAAGGAGGATATATATTTACAATTTTCAAAGGAAAATAATCAAAAATTAATCTAAGATCTTCTCTAAAATACAATATACATTGAAAAACTTTCTTGATCAGAAAGAACATAATGTCTTGGATAACAATCCAAGATAAAAGCTTGATCCTTTCATATTGTTCTTTCAAGTTCATTCCTCCAGTGGAGTCTTGATTGTGAAATTGATTTGGAGTCTCCAGGTGGATGATTTTAACCTTTGTGTGTCTAATCACTGTCCACCATCATAGATCAGATTTGAACCTATAAAATATTTCTGAGGAAAATGTTAGTCGTCCCCAACGGAGTCGCCATTAATGTTATCACTCAGTATTTTCTTAAGGTTAAAGAAAGAAATCACCAAGGTAACTACAAACTGCTTTTGGAGATCAGGACCTAGCCTTCCTGATGCTTAGAGGGGGCTCTCTCTTTAAAATTTAACTTTGTTTTAGTTAATATGCTTTTAGGCTAGTTATGATTGTTCAAGGGGTTTTTTATTTGTATTTGAGATTGGGTGGTGGGATCACTTAGATAGATAGATATAATGATGTCTTTTAGACCATTGGGCTATGAAGTCAAACAATAAGGAAGCAAAAAAAAATTAACTCACTAAAGGGAATGTTCCAAGGGCAAGAAAGCAGAGTGTTTTTCATATCTTTAAGACAGAGGGGTGAAAGGGATTCACTCGGGGTGAGAGAGTAGTTAAGGGTTCCTAGACCCGGATAGCGAATGAGGAATGAAGGGATAGTCAAGATCAAAGGGCAATTAAGAATCCTTCAACCTGGATATTCATGAAATCAATCTAAAGCAAGGACCAATTAAGAATTCCTTAACTTAGATATCAGCAGAAAACATTTAAATGTATAACTGTTAAGACAAAGTGTAATTAAAAAAATTATGAAGTATTATTCTAGTTATAACATTTAGATTCAGAAAGACATTAAATATTATGAATAACTTGAAAAAAATAACAATAACACAAGAGAATACTTCTTTGAAGTTCGCTCAATATATGAATCCTTGGAAATGTCTGATCTTTATTCATCAATCCAGCTTGTTGGCTCAACAAATGATACAATAACCTTCAGGTTCTTCTAATCAAAAAGTATATAGAAATGTCTAATAGAATCCACCCTAAAATGCTTCAAATGAAGAAGTACTTATACAAATTCTAAACTGAAATATATTGAAAAAATATCAATGTTGGTTTTACAAATATCTCAAACTGTTTTACATTAATAGAACTTAAATTAGGGACACTCAAAAGTAATGAATCTATTTGGCACTATGTTTATGGATTGATAGTGACAAAGAATATAAATTCAAATTTGATAGAAACTCTTAATTGATGATGAGGCTTCCAAGTCACTAACTAAGTCCTTCATTTATGCATTCTGCCCCATAAATTCTGCAAAATTAGGGTCCATTGATATCTTTGTAGATCTCAATCTGAGATAGATATGTAAAAGTGAAAGCTGTTATTGTAGATATGTATGTTAGTGAGATAAACCTCTTTCAGTTTCCCAAAATTCAGCTCCATCTGTTCACAATATTCTCTAAAAAACTATGTCAAAACAAGGATTTTACACAATCCAAAAAACAGGTTGTGAAGATATGCATTTATATCCCTTTTTGTAATACCTGTGTAACAAGTGAGATAGGTTTTTGTATATTGTCCTTTTAGGAACACAAACATCCTCTAGTTTTGCAAAATGCATCTTGGATTGGCCACAATAGTTTCTGCAAAATTATGACTTAAACAGGGAATTTATGGAAAATGTACCATTCCTACTCTGATTTTATCTTTTAACCTTTTCTTTTAGCTATTTTTACCTTTACATTGGATAAACTCCATTGTTGCTGGTGAAAGTGCTTTCATCTCTATTTAACCCTTATTGCCTCCATGTTTACTTTTACTGTTTACCTTGACTACTCTGTTTTTTCATCTATCTTCACTTTGATTTTTCAATCTGATACGCTTTTACTGATACTCTTTCATCTGACACACTTTTACTTTGATGACCTGTCAATATCCTTTACTGTGTTTTTACTTTTACTGTACATTTTAACTTTTTACTGTGTATTTCAACAATAAATTATTTAGTTTTTTATATGTATCAACATATGGTAATGAATATTGATGAACTTTCTGTATGTTTGATCTATTTGTCTTTTGAATGTATGCTATGTCTAGTTCCTTTGTTTTAACAGTCAATGTCTCTATGTGAATGATTTATTTCTCTATTTTGTGTATAACTGTTTTCTTCTTCCGAATGAAGGTCTTAAAATAGATTTCCTTTCGAGTCTTGGAGTAAACAAGTTTTGTGACTAGTATCAAAATTGTTTATCCAAGCTCTGGTCTTCTACTAATTACCTACAAAATACAACAATTTGTTAATAAAACACAGGTTTGCGAGGAGGTGATCAGAGGCCGTACTGAAACTGGGATGAACTGTGGACAGAGTCTGGAAGGTGTTCAGGAGGGAATCCATAGTGAAATCATGTCTCATAGGCTCAGGATGGCATCGTAAGGGTTTGATAGGTTTTGCTGTGTAACTGAGTAAAATGCATGAAAATGAGGGTTTTCGGGGTTTTAACGGGTAATGGATAAATTGGCACAGAACTTTATATTATGAACAGTGAGTGGTTTCGGGTTTAGTGGGGAGGCGGTATTTTAGCGAGGTCACTCGATCTACCTTAACACTTTACATGTAGTAAATGGGGGCTCGGGCAATACCACTTTATCGAACGGGTAAAGGTCGAATATCAGGTGAACCCCATATGGCTATGAACCATTGGATTAGGGTGCTGACGATGGGACGACAGTCGGTTGGTAGATTAGCACGGATGAAATGGGCAAAGGTTTTGGAGGGGGCATGGGTTTAAAATATATTTTATAGTTAAACTAAGGGTAGGGATAATGTATACATGGATTTATTTATATATGAGGAAAAAGGGTATATCGAGAGCTATATTATTAATTTAGAAATTAATATGAATTGAAATGAGCAGAATGAAAATAATAATAAGTATAATGTGATATTTGTGTTTTTCCTTTACATACACTTATACTTAGGATAAAATCTTTTTGTGGGTATTTTGAGTGAAATGGAATTTAACATGGAGTTTTTTACTTTTCATAGGCAAATGGAGTTTAACCTTGGGAAAAGGGGTTTTATTAGGGTAATGAAGGGAAATGACTTTTATGAAGGGAATTCTAACACTTGATGTCCATAATTCATTAAGCCAAATGTACAGTCCCTCCAAAAGTCAGAGAAATGCTCTGAGCCTTTATGACTTGAAGGATCTTTAGTATTAGAACATACTTGTAGATGGGGAAATTAGTAAGTATAGGGATGAAATGAATGAGGGGGAGTCAGTTAAATCAACTTGTAAAGCTATGTTTTTGCTTTCTTAATTTCTCATGCACATTGAAACATATTATTAAGCATGATAAATGTGTTTTTGTCCAATCAACTTTACACTTCAGCAATCTTTCTTCTACTTACCCATTACATACCCCTAACATTTTTCTTCACTTATTTGGGTGCATTTAAGTTAGTAGACCATTTTCTTTCTTTTTATTTTATAAAACAAACTATATACTTTTAACCTTATATCTTTCAAGGGCTCAGATTAAAATAATGAGCTCCTTTTATTTTCTCTACCTATCTAATGATCTGCCAATATTAAGCAGTTTCATTAAATTTTATTCTCTAACTATAAACATAAAATTCAAAGCATGAAATAGTCGAGATTAAGCAGTTTGACTACCACGGGTTGTGGCATGTATGATAAGCTGCACATAACCATTATTTAAAACAATAAAGTAGTAAAATAGTAGTGGCATTTTGTAACAACCCCGAAATTAAAACATGCAACTAATTAGATTAATCATGCGATTTATAATCAATACGCAATTTAGCAACTATTTAACATCGAATTTCATAAATATGAGCAGAGACAACTTACCTCTGGTGATGATATTCCTTACTTGTGATTTCGGAGTTGAGCATTATTTGAATCCTGCTAACCGCAACAAAGTTTTGGGGACGATTCTCCACCCAACCGTAGGCTAAGTTGCACAGAATCTTGCTACAACTGGCCACCCCCAAGCCCTCAATCAACGTACTACTGCTAGGGAATCCTTTGTCTCACAACACTTTTCTCCCAGGAGAATGGATGATGGAATCATGGAATTATCTCTCATTTTCCTCACTGTCTATTAAATAGAACAAACATTGGAAGGGGAACCGCATGCACACATTCTATGTGCCAACATGGAACTTTTATTTCTTTATTTTAAGTTTAACTTAATCTAGTAATTCTCTTAATATAATTCTTTCTTATTTTATTCCTTTTTACTTTTTGATAACTTTACTTATTTTTACTATTTTTATAGCTCTCTTAGTTTAACTCTTCCTTATTTTGTTTTACTTTTTGTTAACTTTACTTATTTTTCCTATTTTTTATAGTTTATTTTTATTTATAGTTATTTAGCATCTAGTATTGTTATTTACTATTTTTATTTATTACTATTATATTTTCCTCATTATTTATTATATTATATTTTATTTATTGTTTATCATTTATTTTCTTATATTTTAATATTATATTATATTCTTTATTATTTTTATTATTATTAGGGGACATTACATACTCCCCCTCTTTAAGGAGCTTCTTCCCGAAGTTAAGTTGAATTATTTAACATTTTATTTATTTAGTTATTTATTACTTCATGTTTTCCCTACACCCTCTGCTGAACTAGTATAACCAGCAGGCATCGAAAGTTTTCACAACATCTGGGAAATATCAAGGAATATCTTTCTTTTTTCCCACTTTCGGAACCAGGCATAAGCCTTCCTGGCTTGTATCCTAGTCCAAGGTTGGCCCCAAGGCTGACGCCAGACTCATACCTCATCTGCCCCAAGGCAAGCATCCGATACGATACTCAATGACTCCGAGCATCTCGCAAGGCTGGCCCACTCCCTCCACAACTACTAAGGCACACAACCCCATGCATCTAAGTCCTTACACCCCCACCAGACTTCGGCATTCCAATCCAATAACAGGCACCTAGCCTACAACATCAGGCACTTGACCTCCTCAAGATGGTCCCATAGCCCCTCAAGAGCTATCCATCAAGAGCTATACAAGACAAAGGAACCACTGGCATATGTAGTGTTGATTGAGTTTGTCCCCAACCCATATGATGTTACATATTCTCCCTCGTAAGTATGGGCTCCCACGAAATCATCAAATAAACCGGCCCTCTCGGCCCATTTGTGGAGTTCCTATTAGTCAGCACATCTTAACATGCAACCACTGCATTAGTCATAATCATAATATCATAGAAAATAATCTATATGCCAACTCTTGCATGTCATCATGACACATAACATCATTGTTAATCACCACATTCTCATGTTATAAAATCTACTTGCAATTACCACATGCTTCACATCATAATATCCTCATAAGTTACAACATCAACATATGAACATCAAAGATATATCATGACATCATATAATAAATGAACCACATGTCAATATACATCATATCATAACATCATGATCCTTATGCATATCATATCCATCATGAGCATTCAACATCATTATCATAACAAATAAATAAATAACCACAACATATACATCATTAACCTCTTCATCAAAACTGTATCCATTTACCACATACAATCACATCATGAAACATCATTAATATGGTAATAATCTCAATACTTATCCAATATAGAACAACATTACACTTTAAGAATTATTATCATGAACAAATTTCATTTACTTATAAACAATGATTACTAACTATGAATTAATATTATTCAACATCCCTCTAGGATCTATGTTATTTCACCGGTACTATTAAGGTCATGGTTTCATCAAGATACCAACTACTTCATAATCATTCCATTTCATTCAATTAGGAAGTTTACTATTTACATGGTAGGTACAATTATTTAAGTACACTGTTAAATTTCAATGCCTCATCATGTCAAACCTTAATCTCCAGTCATGCATTCTTCCTTCCTTAAAGAAATTTAATGAAATTCATCATTAATATATTGGTGGTTGTGTAATCATTCCATAAAACATCAATATCAAAATTAAAGTTCCATGATCACTATATATGATTTTCTTATCCCTTCTAGTTCCATTCTTCTCAATTGGGCATAAACATTAGGTCATCATTGTTTAACTCTTTTTGTCATGCTCACTTGCACAAGTGATTGTGGATCCTTGTTGATTTATCCTTCACTTAGTTATATTGTTGTTCACTTATCCCATCAATATTCTATCTCAAAGACACTTGATCCCCTTAGATGCACCCTTCTTCAAGTTTGGTTAGGAATTCTCCCTCTTAACTTTTGACTTGTCAAATATTGCATTTAATTTAAAATTTGAAACGCTTGGAGCCACTACTACCATTATCATCCATCATATTGGTTTTACATGCTTGGTGTGCTTTTACAATAACTTCTTTTAGTAGTAATGGCACAATTGAATAAGTTGTTCTATATGAAGGCTCATTATATCATCAATCATTTAATAAATGCATATTCATCAAGCACTCCTCTATTAGTTGATTCTATCTTCCTTTAAAATTTTGCATAGTCCTTCTCAAGGTCTCCTTATATAATTTCTACCAACATTCCTCCTTACACTTCATACTAGGTGATTTCTCATAGTCTATTTCCTTTGCAAAAGGCAGACAATTACTCATCCTTTATTATTTAAACCTTTGAAAATTTATTTTGGTCTATGCCTAACCTATTGCGAGTGCTTCCATCTCTATGACCCTCATCAATCATGTTGCTTAATTCATTCATCAATATCCTTAAGAGAACTTGCCACTTGAGAGAGACCTCTTAGTATTATCACGTAAATTGGCCCTAGATATTATCATGCTTTCATATATTTCTTCACCCTTCAATTTTATATTCCTTAAAGGAATCATATAGGCTTTTATTAGCTGCACCAATCCTAAATTTGATTTTATTTTTTTTGCAACTATCAATAATTTGAGAACTACCATGAAAATACTATCTTTAGGCTAAGGCATTTTCCCCCCTGTTCGCTAGTGAAGTATTTCTAATTTATATTTTTATCTTATTCGTTCTAATGGTCTTATCGCCTTTGTAATTTATTGCAACCATACTTCCTACAATTCTGAAAAAGTCCATCATCAATATGATTATAAATCTTCATTAACAATATTTTCTTCCTAATATGCATCGTCCTTATTTAAACTCGATGGTGATCATTATTATGTTCTAATTATTGAAATACTACTATGATTCCAAATCCATTTATCATAGGGTTCTTCATTCACAATATACCTATAAAGTGCTAAGTTATTCCAATATCTGCCATCATGTTCTAGGATATGTTATTATTCTTTTCTTTCTTTTTACGCTCTTTTGTGAAGCTTGCACTCTCTCCCCTTCATACTTATATTGTACTCTTCCTTGTTCTTCTCATCATTCTAAGTTAGCTATAATTATTAGGGCCACCCTTTATTATCACCATTAGATAGTCAATAAGTTGATTTTGCTTCTTTTCTATCAGTTTATTTTAGTGTCTACAAGTTTACTCGTGTCTTCATTTGTTTCATGTTTATCTTCTAAGGGCACCTATTTCTTCAACCATGCACTCCATGTCTTATGTTAAGCTTTGGAATTCTTTGGTCCACCCTATAAGTAATAGACATTCATAAATACAATAATTATTCTTAAAACAACAACTTCTTTACCTTACTTAATTCCTTGTGAAGATAGATAAATATCAGTGCATAAACAAAATAATCATTAACTCTGCACATTTATGAATTTGGTATTCCCCTTCAATCATTTATTACTTTTTTTATTCTTCCCCTCTTCAAGAGATGATTTACTTGGAACAAGGCCAACAATATTCCTTCAAAATTTTATTTATGACCCTATTTCCATCAATAGTTTTCCTTGAATTTACCTAATATTATAAGTTAAATCCACTTTTGCAAGATGTCCTAAACTACGATTACCTCTTTAACTCATGTAAATATATTGTTTCTCATTATAAAATTAAATTTATTTAAGAAATCTTTCTAATCCTCAAAATAAATCACCACTACTCTTTTCATTACAATTAATTAAAAAAATACTAGCACCAATAAAAAATATATTTTAATTACTAATAATATTACTATTAAAATATTAATCTACCTCAAACTTAAAAACAATTATATTATTATTAATACTACAAAAATTTAATAACATGCTTTCTCTTTTTCTTTTTTTTTTCCTCCTTTCACATCCATCGTTGCTATTTATTCATTTTTCCACGCATCATATCATATATTTTCTTTTAACTTATTCATTATTACTCTTTTGCTTTAACCTATACATTCTTCCTTTTTGATCGGTTTGAAATATACCTTTAACTAACATTTATTTTTCCATACTCTTAATTAATATTTACCTTTAATATATAAATGAGTGATATATAGGGTTTTGGTAATACCTTTATGGACATGTAGTAGAGAAAATCGAACTTTTTATGGCCACATAACAGAATTTAACATTGACATAAATTAAAGTCTTCTGCCTTTGAATCTCCGGCCACAAAACCCATGTTAAAAAAAAAAAAAAAAAAAAAAAAAACAAAAAAACACACGTCATATTTATTTGGACTTGGTCAGAAAAAAAACCGAGTTGCATATATGCAAGTTGTATGGCTTGTAGTGTGGGCCAATATGAGGTAGCAAAACAACAAGTGGGCAGGATCAACGATTAGATGGGTACACGTGGACTTGTGAGCTAAGGGCTCAGGCTTGTGTGTTTTGTTTGCAATCTAAGAGAATAGAGTCAGATTTTAATTCCGAGGTAAAATTGATTACACAAGCAGATTTCAAGGTAAAACTACTCACTAAAAGACTCGTGCTTTAGGAGAATAAATATGAGGGTGTGAAATTTATTAACTATTTAATATCGAATTTCAGAAATATGAACAGAGACAACTTACGTGTGGTAATGATATTCCTTACTTGTGATTTCGGAGTTGAACGCTATTTGAATCCTGCTAACCACAACAAAGTTTTGGGGATGACTCTCCACCCAACCGTAGGCTCAGTTGCACAGAATTTTGCTACAGCTAGCCACCCCCAAGCCCTCAATCAATGTATTACTGCTAGGGAATCCTTTGTATCACAACACTTTTCTCCCAAGAGAATGGATGATGGAATCATGGAATGATCTCTCATATTTCTCACCCTCTATTAAATAGAACAAACATTGGAAGCGGAACCACATGCACACATTCCATGTGGCAACGTGCAACTTTTATTTCTTTATTTTAAGTTTAACTTAATTTAGTAATTCTCTTAATATAATTCTTTTTTATTTTATTCCTTTTTACTTTTTGATAACTTTAGTTATTTTTACTATTTTTACGCCATAAGGCGTTTCCCTCTGAAATGAACTTTCCTAAAATCCACCTGTCATACCTGTGTGCCGTCAGATTATGTGTTAGACGATTAGAAGATTGTTAATCGTTCGATCAAGGGAAAGGAAGGGAAGGGAAGGTAGTTGAATGGTTGCAACTGTTCACGATATTTGAATCAGTTGCAAGATTTGCCTGTACCCTTTTCATCTTCTCTGCTCTTACTTCCCCTGCTACCTGATAGACCTCTGAAACGGGCTACATCGAATCTCCGGGGAAAATTTTATCCATGGCTTCTGAATGTTTAGCTGTTTTCTTTTGTTCAAATCCTTCAGTTTCAGCCCCCTTTACCGCAGTTCCATTCTGGATTACCCTCCGAGATAATAATAAAAAATAAAAATAAATAAAAAAACTATCTGCCTGAACTGGATCATAACTTCTGCCAGGGATTTGGGGTTTTCAAGGTTGCTCAATCCGCGGTCTGTGGGAATAAATGGCATCTGTGCTGATTAGCGATCTCTGTGTTCCAAATTTGCACGGATTTTCGCAGAATAAGAAGAAGAGGCAGCAGGGATTGCGGTCAGGGTTTGCGCATTCTGTGAACTTGCATTGCGTTATGATATTGTGGCCCATTGTCAAGTACTCACCCATCCTCCATTTTTTTTCATTGTCGTTCAATCCATCTTAATTAGTAAGTATATTTACCGATTATACTACATCTTTATCGCAGGGAGGGGCAAATGCAGGTCACACCATATACAATAGCGAGGGAAAGAAATTTGCTCCACCTTGTCCCTTCTGGAATAGTGAATGAGAAAGCCCTATGCATTATTGGGAATGAGAGAAGAAGAACTTGCAGGGTCGTTAATTGGAACGACAAAAAGAGGGATTGGTCCTTGCTATGCAAGCAAGGCAATCCGGAATGGTATTCGGGTAAGTGATTTGAGGCACATGGATACATTTCCTGAGAAGTTGGATATTATTTTGCATGATGCCGCATCTCGTTTTAAAGGCTTTGAGTATAGCAAAAGCATGTTACAGACTGAAGTGGAGCATCACAAAAGATATTTTAAGCGAATAGAACCTTATATTGCTGACACTGTTCATTTGATGAATGATGCATTCTCAAGCAGGAAGAAGATTTTGGTTCAAGGCGGCCAGGAGACCATGTTAGATGTCGATTTTGGAACTTATCCATTTGTCACTTCTTCTAATCCATCTGCCGGTGGAATCTGTAATGGACTTGGTATTGCTCCAAGACATATTGGTGAAATGATTGGTGTGGTATGTGAGATGATTTTTTATTAACATGCATCTGCAAATTCATGCAGGTTAAAGTTCTAATGAAAATTGGATTCATCAAGAAATTTTAAAAATTTGCTGATGACTAACCACGGTTTTGATCTGCAGGCTAAAGCGTAAACAAGAAGAGTTGATTCAGGTCCTTACCCGACAGAATTCTGGATGAAGTGGGTGAAGATCTTCGATCAGCTGACATGAATATGGCACCGCAACTGGCCGGCCTCGTCATTGTGGTTGGATAGATTTGGTTGCACTTAAATATTCTTGTCACATCAATGGTTTCTCAGCACTTAATCTGACAAAACGTGACGTACTTTCTAGGTTATCTCGAATTAGGGTTGGGGTAGCCTATAAAGGGCCTGATGGAAATGTGTTGAAATTTTTTTCTGCGGACCTTGACCTTCTGCAAAAGGTATAGGTGCTTTCCTTTCAATTCAAAGCCATGGATCTCAATTACTTAATGGGCAACTTAAAATAGTATGCTTCTGTAATTATTATGTATGAGTATTGCAAGTATCTTGAAAAACATTTTGTGATGCATAACAATTGAAAAAAGGGAACGTCAGGCATAATAAGTGAAAAAATACTGTGCCTAGATGTCAGGCCGGCATCTAGAAGCCTGTGTTTTGATCTCTAGATTATACGAATAGATATATGGTTCACTTGGCGCAAATATGGACAGAAACAAATTCTGGGATATGAACATCCTCGGTATTAATCTTCTCAACTTTACACCGTCTTCCAAAATTAAGCTTCTGTATTTCTTTAACGGCAATTAAACTAATGATCTGCAGATTGTAATGAACTTACAGTTTGTATTACAAATGTACCTACGAGAGAGACCGAGGGTGCAAGGCAAAAAAGATTGCGCAAAGGCCTAATGGCAATACTTCTGTATTTCACATAAAGTTGAGTGGGGTCCACACCTGCCAACAGAATAATCTGTTTGCCCCCCACCCAATCTCTGAGATTCAGAGTTCAAATACTAATCCCAATTCAAGAACTCCAACCACTCTTATCGTTGGGACGGATTCCAACCTTCAATCAAATATTGCTTCTGCAGGCAATACTATTTCTGCAGGAAACTTTCTAATTCCAGGCTCACCTGCACCTTGGTCTGCAGCAGATGATGTTGGTGTCCTCCAAGAGCAAAGTCAGAGTTTTACTGGCTTTGGAAAGTGCCTATCTTGTTCACTCTATGTGGATTCATCAGCACACAGCGCAATGCAATTCACCTGCCCTTCTGCAGATCAAGGATACAACAATTTGGAAGGCAGTGAGAAAGAGACTTCAGCTGACTTAATTCCTTGTCGTCAATAGAACATATATTCATCGACACTCCTCGGAGGATTAGAAAGCAATGTGGGTTCATCAGCACATAGTGCCATGCCCTACACTACCCATTTTGCCGATCAAATATACAGCTTGCAAGGAAGTGAGAAAGAGACTTCGGCCTATTTAATTCCCTATGGTGAACAGGACCTATTGCACTTTACCACAGCAGGGCATTGCCTATCCTGGTAAGCATGTTGTAGACAAACCGCCAGACTAGAGATTCTACTCCTTGATCCAACAACCCGATCAATTATTTCTAATTTTTCGTCCCTCTTGGTTAGGAGTTTTTGACTAGCCATGCAAGAAGTCAGACCATGAGACAATCTAGTAAAATTCCTAACAAACATAACGTTGTTCATAGTCACCAACATATTTTGGAGAGACCTGAATGAAGAAAGCTATGAATTTCAATTATTAGCAAAGAGTTTTGACCTTAATGTTCAAGGTTGGTTTAATACCTGCTTCATTTCCTGTCATAGCCAAGAAAGAGAGGTTGCAACAGTCAAGCATCGAAGTATCAATCATAAAACAAATTGTATTAAGAAAAATACAATGTTTGGAACATATGTTTTCCTGAAATGCAACCTCAAATCAACTTATAGGACTCCTGGTGCCACAAAGAAATTCCAGCCTATTCCAAAAACAGAGAATCCAAGAAGTCAACTAAATAACAAAACATGGGTCGTGTGTGCTTTACCATTTACTATTTCCTGTACCACCATTGGAATATTAATACCACAATAAGATTCCCCTCCGACATAAAATGGATTAGATAAAAACTCAGGGAATGCTTCAAACCACTGCATCCAAGATTATAAACTGTACTAAGATTCACAAAAATCTATACACTTGTAAAATATTTTTTTGTAGCGTGATAGAACTGAAAACCTTCATGAGGAAAGTATGTATATCTGAAGCAGCCTTAAAATCTCCAGTCTTGTAATCTGTAGCTGTATTGGAGTAAGAAAAACCAGTCCCAACTGGAGAATCAACAAAAAGAATGTTGAAGACCTACATGTGCAAAACCATTCAAGGTTAATCCATTACAATAAAAATTTATACATTCAGTGACATCCAAGTTAAGTCCAAGTTGGATGAGAAACAATTTAATAATGGCAAATTCCAAAGTGATGAAAGCAACAGAACATAAAAGTTGATAACAGAGATGCTTTATCAGTGACATAATCTAGTATGCTCACTTGACGAATGCTTGAAAGAGGGAAAAAAATTTGGTGCCCTAATTGAAAACATTTCGTTATAACCATAGTGGCAGAGGCAGGAGCCTTGAATGCCAACCTTAGTCCAAGAGTGTGGATTGGGGATGAGCGTGGGCAAATTCCCAGAATTGTTATTGAGATCAAAACTCATTGGACCTGCAATAGGAGAAAAACTTTGGGATAAATATTAGAAGATCTCTATCATTTTATTTTACAAATTTCTAAAAATCACTATTATGTTCTGTTTTTTTCTACACAAGGATTGCATCAAAATAGCCTCCCACCCTGCCTAGCCTTGCAAGTCTGGCAAGTGCATTATCTTTTCACGATCAATGTTGAACATTGAATAGGTAATGTTTCAAGAGTATGAAATCCATAATTGATCGATTTCCGTTATTCTTTGGTTTACAATGATATCTTAGTATTGCATAAGCCTAATTATAACAGCAGTTGACTCGGTTTTGGGTGCCAATTCCAACAACATGGGTAAAAGTGAGCTTACAGTTAGCCATTTGAACAAGTCGTTCCCATGGCCAGATTACACAATTTGAAAACTTAATATGTACAAGATCAAAATTCATTCAGTAAATGGCAACTTTGAGCATTGAAACAGAGAATAAGAGCAAGAATTCCCATAGCTGACCAATCTCATAGACAAATCCAGTGAAACCAATGCTACCAGGACCTCCCTCAAGCCAAAGAAGAAGTGGATCATTTGCTGGATTACTCTCTAACTTCACAAAATAGTAGAAAAGTTCTCTTCCATTGGCCTCACTAACTGTCACATACCTGCATGAATATGAAGAAAACACAAAGACTTTCATGCAGTTAATTGGTCATCCAATAGAATATAAGAGTGGTAGAATCACATCTTTAAGCACTCCAAATAACAATTTTCGCTCCTACTCTTTTACCTATTTTGAACTCTCCATGCAACAATTTTGACTTCAATATTTTTTAGCTTCAATTGTCACCAAATTTATTAAGTATTCACAGAAATTAAACTCTGTTCAAGCATACTCACAGTATGTGCATAACAATTAGAGATCTGTATATCTTTTATGTTTTTTTGTCTTTCTTTGTCATATAAGCATGCATTCTACAAGCTATGAACTCTTTGGTTATGTTCTTAATCTTTTCATAAATACACAGCTAATTGTTTATTTACAAACAGGAGCAAATTCATGCATGCTATTTTTGAACATGACTGTGTTAATGAATAAATATTCTTTCCAGTGAAAAATCTGGCACTTTGAATTTGTTACTTTCAATTATTGTTACATTTGAACATGGACTTTATTCATGAATAAATATACTTTACCTTGGATAGATATGGCACTTACCCAGCATATATCTCATAACTAATATTGCCATGATATCCTGGAAAGGACTCCACTCTGGCATTTGCAGGTGCTGCCTTGCAATTCAGCTGAAGTGAGGTGATAATCAGAAATATAATTACATGGGTAGTGAATAAATTAACCATCAAATTGCATGGACTTCATCAGGGAAGACATTGTTATGGAAATACACCCAACCTCACTTCAATTAAAAAGAAAACAGTGTGTCTATACATATATATTTCTCGAGTGCACTTCTAACAGGCCTCGAAATGCTTTGATATATATGGAAAGTTCATTAAAGACAACGATAATTCTTATTTAAAATGATTCAGTTATTTTCATGTTTCATTTGAACATTTAAATATTATGTCAAATCGTACGTATCTCTATCAGTGTGAATATGCTCAGGCTAAGTCAACATAATATTTTCTGCATTGACCCTTCAAGGTGATCAAACATTATCTTCTCTATCTGCCATTCATTTCAGCCCGCCAGCCGGTGTAAAGACTTCTGGTTGTATCCATGTAATGCTTGGAAAATAGCATCCACGACCATATCCTGGAGCTTATCTGATTGCCGATTTTCTGAATATTTGGCAATTGGATGGACGAGGATATGGGTGTGGTTAAAAATTTCACGGTTTTTATGTCTATCAGATTATTAAATATTTGGGGAATCTGCAATCCAGATAAAACACTTAATCAAAAATTTAACTGCGCCTTCAAATATTTGGGGAATCTGCAATCTAAATAAAAAAATGTTGTCAAATATTTAACTGCTCCCCTAAATATTCGGGGAATCTGTAATCAAAATACCATACAAGGCTGAAACCAAATCCAAAAGTGAGAAGACTAATTAAGTTGTTGGAAAGAGTATCCACAGTTGGATATTTATGCCATGGGATGTTAGGCAAGCTACATAATTTCTGATAACCAGTTCCTCATTATTCAGATTTTCATAGTTGGAAATCATGTTTTGTCTTTGTATCGAAAGGACCTATTAGGGACTCAAAGTTTTTTGTGAGAGCAGAGTGCAGGACCTACTGGAGACTAGTAAAACTGTTTGTTAGCGCAGAGAGTCCATAATCCATTAAATAACAATTTTCAATTAGGCTGTTTGCGAGAGCAAAGAGTGCAGGACCCATTAGAGGCTCACAAACTTTGTTCAGCACCACTAGAGACTCATAAAGCTGTTTGTGACTACAAAAAGTGCACAACTCATTAAATAACAATTTTGAACGAGAGAAATTTTGATACGTTTAAAAGAATAGGAAACATAGGTTAATACGAATTAATGTGAGAAATTTTGATAGGTTTCAAAAAAGAGTAATTTGCAATTGCATCATATGTCACAATGGAAACACCGTAAGGCTATAGTATGTTATAAGAAATTTTAGAAACTGGATAAATATTGAAAAGAAAGTATTTAATTGGATCATCCATATGAATTTTTCGTTGACATCTTACTAAAAGAATATTTTTACAAGGTTATAAGGGATATAACGAAGATTTTTATTAATATTAAGAATGATGAGCTAAGCCATTATGGAGTGATTTAGTATGTTTTTGACTCGTGATTACATCATTTGATTGTATACTAAGTAATAATAAATTAAAAAAGGAAATCATAAATTTGGGCACATCACGTTTTTGGCCCATGGTGTTAGAGCCCATGGATTATATGTGATGAAGTTGTTAAAAGCTTGATGATTCTCTATTGTAATATTCGTGAATTGAGTGGAGGTCTCACTTTGGCTAGTTTGACCTGTTTTAAGCCATGAGAAATAGTAGATATATTATTCAATTTTCTCCTAAGAGATTCGAGGGTAAAAATATGGTGTTCATGTATTTTTAATTATTTGTGTTATCATATGTTATAAAACATATTTATTTCTATCTCATTTTTTTTTGACAAGAAGGGATTGTGGCTTGTAGAAGGAGATGATGGTTGCAAATGGAAAAGCATTATATGTTGAGGCTAAAACTAACATAGAGAAGCTTGATTGGGATTTTACCTACATATATGAATATTGTATGAGATGAAATAGAGGTCTAGTAGGGTGATATGCAACTACAATAGTGAGATCTAGTGAGGGAATCAACTGTGTGTTAAAATGAGAGAATATAAGTACTGAATAATAATAATAACAAAAAAAGATTACTTTGGAAATGGAATTTGTAAATTATTGAATAGAAATAACAAAAAGAAATATTACTTTGGAGATGAAAATTTTAAATTACATGTATATGGCACCCAAATGTAAGATGGTTGCAAATGTCAAAGCATTATATGTTGAGGCTAAAACTAACATAGAAAAGCCTGATTGGGATTTTACCTACATACATGAATATTCTATGAGAGGAAATAGAGGCCTAGTAGGGTGATATGCAAC